>LKNJ01002169.1:50120-124833 GCA_002120245.1 Maccullochella peelii | reverse complement strand
CATCTTTTTAAGTGGGAGAACTTGCACAATTGGTGGCTGACTAAATACTTTTTTGCCCCACTGTATGTTGACAGTTAATGTGATTTAAAGTGCAGTTGTACGAGGTTCAAGTGTTCATTTCAGTCTGTGAATTAGGGGGTTGCTTAACTCTTTTTAACAGTGTACTCTGAGAGCCCTTAAAAGTCTCTGAGAGGGCACAGATATAGCACCAAACAACTGATGTGAATTCTGAATCTGAAAGAAATCTGAAGCAAAGAAACCACAATGCCCTTCTACAGTCACACATTTATAGGAATATAAGCATCTAAAGCTCTATTTGGATCCACGAAACATGACATCCATAAGTACACATGATTACATAAAATGAACATGAATGTCTAAATGGAAACTTGGAACTGGTGTAAGGAATAGACAGAGTATGTGCAAAAGGATATCTCTCAGCTCTGGAATCTGGACTCTATATGTATCCCAGACTTTAAAAGCAGGTCATGTGATGGTACTGATGAGCCCTGACACACTCCTCCTACAGATTAGACAAAACCCTGTGACACAAACAGTGGGCTTGGCTGTAATCTCTCTTCTCTAAACAGAGTCGTGCACCTCAAACACTGCTGACAGACACCGAAAACCTGCCACACCTTCCCATCCTGGAAAGAAGCGATCAACATGGAAAAGACATACAGAGGAAGAAAATGTGGGTTTTGCCTTAAAGCTTATAAGACAAGCAGTTATGGGATGCTAGCAAGACAAACAGAGAAAAATGAAAGCAGAACAAAGCAGCCTTTTGTATGAAACTCATGGTGAGATGGCGTCTTTCAGCACGAGCGCATGTGTAAGGTAATTCTAGCTGAGAGATCTTGGGAACAAGCACCTGCTCATTACATCCAACCACATCAGTGCAGGTACTAATAGTCGGGACTGTGGGATCTTACATGGTTACAGAGGTAATTAGGACCAAAACATTACTGTACATGCTGACGTCATAGCTGCCACAAATGGAGAAACGCCAAAAAATGTGTTCATATTAGTTTGATCATTTGTCAAATTAACTAAATTAAATATACATTGCATATTTATTTTTCATACATCAAAACCTGACAGAATCATTTTTTGTGTCGATAGATTTTTTTTTAACCCTTTAATCCAAACATGCTTGTGTTAATGAATCTCTCTCTCTCTCTCTCTCTCTATATATATATATATATATATATATATATATATAAAATGTGTCTCTATATATAAATCTGTACATTGATCCCTGCCATGCACTGTGGAACTGTAGAATCAAAATATCACATTGCTGTTCATTCATGTGACAAGTGTTCAAACCTAAACTGGGAGAGCTCCTGTCCACTGCAGATGAAAGCTCTGTGGTTTGAGTGTAACAGGTTGTCAGCCAGGCCTGTTATGTAGTAGCACAAGTGTTAAAAGGGCAGTAGGGACCTATTTAAGCCCACAAGCCACCAGGGGGATTTGGTACGCAAAGTTAGCGAGTAGCTAAATGATGTGGGCAATCCGGGGCTAATTGCACACATTTAGCGCCGGCTTTGGATGTGTGTATGATAATTAGCCGGAAGTGCTAAATAGAGATCTCACCGAGCACCTCAGCTGTCCAGAACTAATAAATACCAAGGAGGGGGTTGCCAGACAGCCTGACACACACATACACACATACTGACACACCTGTCAGTCTCGCCAGGGGGTAGCATAATAATCCAGTGGCCACCATGCCTACGGGGAATGCGTGCGTGTGCGTGTGTGTGTGAAAGAGTGTGTGAATATACTGAAGCAGTTTGTACTGTGTAAGCCCAGTGGCAGGTGTGTATGAGAAGGGAGTATTGGAGAGAAAGTGTAATTGCAGTGCAGCGTGTGTGTGTGTGTGTGTGTGTGTGTGTGTGTGAAGTGTGTTAGACATGATAAATGGTGGTGGATCTCAGAGTAAGAGTGAATAATGTATGAGACCACCTGCGCATAAGCAAGCTGGAATTTTTTGAAAAATATGTTTGCGAGTGTTTCTCCAGGGAGCAAGGCAGCGAGTGAGTGTTGTTGTAGCGCCATGTACACACACTCAACTGTGTGTTATGTAATTAATTTGCATGGAACATAGCTTATGCTCTTATGCAGTGAATTACTGTAAAGCAAATGCAAACATAGAGTAAGTCAACAGAATAAATATTTACCAAGTCTGAGCATCCCTGACTTCTAGAAATTACACTGATTACACTGACTACTAAATGTGCACAGCAAATACATTAATATTACATTTTTTATCGATATAATGAGGAAATGTTTCTAATGAACGTATCTGCCAGGTTGCAAAATTTTGATACTTAACATATTTGCAAAATGTTCACTAACAATATATTACATTTGTTTTCACTATAATATCTGCTTGTAGCGGCTAAAGCATGATATGGTTTTTTATAGTTATGTTTAGGCACCAAAGCACTTGGGTAAGATTAGAGAAAGTTTATGGTCTTGGTTGAACGTTAAGTCAATAGTGACTTGAAGTACGAGACACCAGTCCATATATGCATGGTGCTGACACAGGTGTCGTGGCATTGTGCTATTTTAGGTCAATATTTTGTGAGAAACTCTCAAGGAGTTTGCTCCCCGGTGTAATTTTGTGGTGCTGGGTTTAGAGGGATGGGGCAGAAGCATATTAAAAAACCCAAGGTCATAAATCAAACGGCTAACTAAACAAGTCTGCTCCACTGCGGCACAGCGAGCTGGGCAGGAACCATGGAGCTGAGGATGAGGACAGGATGTCCAGCCACTTTCTACACCCAAAACCTCTCCAATCAAACACTCCAGGTTCACAACCCTGCAACATCACCACCCCATACAAGTAAGCCATACCTAAAGGCCAGATGTCTCTAAATCCATCCCCAAAGTTACCTCTACAATATCACCAAGTTGGATGGTATCCTGGATGGATGATGTTAGCTGGGCTTACCTCAATTACTAGATATTTTTAAACAAGCCCAAGAAGTCCTGACTGTGGTCTAGCCTAATAAATATCCATTCCGGCCTACCTACTTACTCACCAACCCTACACAGCTTGCCACCAATAAATAAAATATGGTTTTGTATCCCTAATGGACTATTACTCATTCACTGTCAGTAACCCAACCACTGCACTGTAAAGACCAAAAGCTGATAATACCTACAACAGCAGATCTAACATATTCTTCCTCTTACAAATTAAAAGTTGGATTCAAGCAATAAAATGCACCCTCACTCATTTTAACACACTCAGCACTTTTGTTGCTACAGCCTTACTTGATATGACCAGGAGCTTATAGTGGCTAATGTTAGCTTAGCAAACTTTAGGTAGATATACACTATTTACACTACATTTTAGCATTACTGTTATCAATTGTCACTTGTGGCCACAGTGGAGGCTGTTTAGCAAAATTTACAACAGCTCACTTTAAATAGTGTATGCAGTAGGTCTGTTACGTTATCTCACTTAAAGTGACAATTACAAGACAATATAAATGCTGAAACATGGTGTAACAATAGCACAAGTAGAAAAGAGTCAATTTTGTCAGTGAAGTGATTGTTATACAGCAAAATCTAATCTAATCTAATCACAGTTTGATAACACTAGCTAACATTAGCCACCATAAGATGCTGGTCATGCCAGACCAAGTAAGGCTGTAGCAGCAAAACCTCTGAGTGTATTGAATTAAGCCAAGGTTGTGTTTTATTTCTTATGAATTCAACTTTCCATCATTAAGAGAAAGAATGCGTTATTTACTCCTTTAAAACTTAAATAGTCTCGCTTTAAGAAATCAAACTGCAAGTATGTTAATTTTAATTTAGTGCTTAGGGGTGACATTAAAGTTTAATATTATCTTAACTATTACTCGGCAAATCAACACCATAAGCTTCACAAATGTAGTAGCTGACTTGTTGCAGGGTTTCGACTCCATTAGGTGACTTTTTTTGCTAATGGCCTTTTGGTACATATTTGTCCCACAAACTTCAGGTCTCAGGTGATGGTTTGTATTTGCAGTATACAAAGAGAAACATTGTTAAGTCTTGCACGGTTTGGCCATTTGTGACATTCCCATAAAGCGTCAGTCCTCCTCCCTCTGAGGAAGTCTCCAAGGAGGATCGACATTTCCACAGGTCATTGGTCGTGTCAGACAAAAGGCCTGATCCGGCCCTGCTCCACTCTGCATCTACACTCTTCTTCTCTTGGGTGTAACACTAAACTGGGTCTCACACATGCCCCCCCCCGCGCGCGCTCCCTCCCCCCCGCGCTCCCTCCCCAGCCAGTGTAAAAAGCGGCATTTAATGACAGCCCCTCTCCTCTTTTCCCTCATTTCTCCTCTACTCTCAGATGGAAATGTTAGTATGCGGTACGTGTGCTTATGTGTGTGTTCTCATTTGTGTGTTTGCTGGATAATCCATTACTTAGACAACACAAAGCAGCCTAAATAAAACTCAACACACATCTTTGGAGCATGTCCTGCAGTGTAAACACCCATCTGAGAGTATTTTGTCCCTGTCTTTCTCCCCCACCCTCTCCCTCACTCACTACTTTCCTCCTCTCATTCTGCCTTTTCCACTGCACTGTATCTCTATCTCTGGCTATCTCCTGCTCTCTCTCCCTCTTCTCCCCCGCTGCCTCCACCCTCTCCCTCATTCCCCTCTCTCCCGGCTCATTCCTGCTCTTGCGACCTCTCCCTCGCCCCTCCCCCTCCTGGCGGAGCTGCAGTCGAGGTGGGTGTTCTCTGGCTGTTATGACTTGAGAGACGATAATGGCAGCTATAATGTAGCCAGCCGTTCCTGATGTGGCTGGGCTTGTGGGGGGATTCTGTTGTGTTAGGGCTGGAGACTGAGCGAGGGAGGGAGGGGGAGCGAAGGCGGGGCTCGGTCCCTCAGCCAACCACAGTCCAGATTCTACCTCATTTTCTTTTTCCTTTTTTTCTCTTCTTCTTTCTCTCCTCACCCACCAACTTTTTTGAGCCCTGTTGTTTTCCTTCGGTGGTAAACTTTGTTTTTAAATTCGGGCTTTGTTTTTGTAACCCCTCCACCCAACGCAGCCTCTCCTCCTTCCCTGCTTTTCTCCCCCACCCACCCTTCCCTGTGTTTTTACCCGTTTTACCCAGACTGTGAATTCCTCACAGCTGCTGTAATGTGATGGGGGCCAATAGTATGACCACCGAAAGGCCACAGGGCTGGAGACATCACTGTAATGTACAATAAGCCCTACTCATTGATATGCTGCAGGGAAGACTAATCTACTTGAACAGCTACTTTGAGTTTCATTGAATCAGCTTTAATGCCAAAACTGCCATTTTCAAAAGATAAACAAAAGTAAGCATCATTGTGAAGCAGGTATTTACTAGGCTGGGCAGTAACTCAATAACTCAAACTTCTTTTCTTTTTTTTTTTTTTTTTACTTTCAATGGTATTTTGATGGTGTTATTATATCATGGTAGCGTTATACAAAATTGATAATTCCAAGCAAATATCTTACAGTAATATGTTTATGCTTTACCTCCTAATTCATTGACATCTGCATCTTGAACTATGTTATACAACCATTTATTTATGATCTGATTTATTTTTTGGGTACCTATGATACTTTTTACCTCGTCTACTTTCTAACAATGTTTTGATTGTTCCTCTGGTTCCACTTTCTGTTTTTTTTACTTCTTATTTATATAATATATCTTAATGTCAAACATTGACTGTCTGTCTCCATCTTAAACACCCAGACAGGTGTGTAGGAAAATTAAATTGTGCAAAAAAAAGTATTCCTGCACAATGTCAGGTTGTTTATTGAAACACTGCATTTTCCATAAGTTTAGTGCGGACAGCGTGCAGTAATTCAATATTTTCTTGAGCAAATTGTAATAAAAAACTGACTAAATGAGTTACTGAAGGATTTGTTTTACACATTTGAAGAGTTTGGTCTAATGTAAAGCATAACAGTGGAAACATAGGTCATTGCGCGTCAATTTGGCTATTTTATGATTTATTTGCAAACATACCTCATTTTTGCCATATCATGTTTTATTTCATATCAAAAATATTCTATATAACTATAGTCAATAAATTCCATCCATATCACCTATTTATACTGTAAATATAGTATTGCATATAGTATCATATGAGAGACAGAAATGTGTTAAATAAATCAATGATAAAAAAGGGAAAACGTGGTTTCATACACTGCAACACTCGCCCAAAATGTTTGCTTCAAAGTGAGTCTCCCTCACATGACAAAAATACTACTAATGATCTTGGGTTCAAAAGGGGAAGACTACAAATTTGTCATTTAGCAGCTATGTTGAGAAAGAAGAGTCCCTGAAGCCCTAAAATAATGTTTACTAGACTATCACTGTGGTTTAATACAGTCAACACCTCAGCCCAGGTTTCAACCCCACTGATTCACACCTCATGCATGCCTGTACTGTAAACTGTGGGTTGAGGAAGCTGTGGTGCTGATGTCTCACTGCTGGGGTTCTCACCTTGTCGAAATGGCAGAATGAAACGTTGATCCCTTGTTGCTACACAGTTGGAGTGACTGATGACAGACATCAGGGCACTAGAGGGCTCGAGTGTGGCAGCTGAACACGACTACAAACAGTAGAAGCAGGAGCCGAGCTAAACCAAGCACAGTATAAAAGAGTAGAGCAAACAGAGCAGAAAACAGCACCTGATGAGCCTTTAGAGAGCTAAGTTTAGGCAAGCTGAAAGTCATATTCTTATTCAACGTGATGAAAAGTTATGCTAAGAGCAGCAGTTGCAGAGGAAAAGAGGGATATGCACATACTGTACTACCGTGAGGGCTGTAAAAGAGAGTGAAGAAGGTAAAATACTTGCTAAATACACTGACAAATAACCAATTTTGGTGCAAAAAGTACCATAATTTACTCAAGCTGCTTTGTAGTCACATGTACAGCAACACACTGCCTTTGCTGCACAGTCATGATTACTGTTTTACCACTTTTGTAACTGCTGGCTTGATCAGTCAGCGACTTGATAGTGTTTGTTTTAAGATTAGGAGTGGTTCAACTCTCCTTGATTTCATTTGCCTGCACAAGCACAGTTTTGTACTGCTGGCCACTGAGCAGCTTCACTTTCCCAAAGGCAGTTAGATGTTTAACGTTTGTCAGTTCAGGGATTTCAACCAACAACTCTATCAAGAGGACAGATGCGGTGCTACCAACACGCGTGAGAGTTTCATTCCTCTTTAGTGCTCCCTGTAACTCGCTGTTCCTCCACAATCCCACTTTTTCTCTGTCCTCTCTCCAGGCCACCCACCCACCATCCTGCACATACCTGTGGTTTCCTGCACCCCGCTCCTCTCCTCCCCTCCCTCCTCTCTCTTAGCTCCAGCCTCTTTTCCTCCCCCCACACACCTTCCTCCCCTCTCTGTCTACCAAGTAACATCGAACTCTTGTCTTGTCTTCCCCTCTTCTTCTTCTACTACTTTTGCATAACTTCTGCATGTCTGTGTATCGGGTAGGTAATGCCCCGACCACAAATATTTCTTTGAACTCCTTTTAAGGAGGAGAAGCAGAGGAACAAGGGGGAGGAAAAAAGAAGGAGAGAAGGATGGATGGATAAAGCAGATGAGGAGAGGCTGATTCACACAGCTGGCTCCCAGCTGTAGACCAAGGCAGCGCGCAGAAATGCTCCATATTTAAACAACTAGGAGCCCAACCCCCATTTTCAAGAAAAAAAGAACAGAGCTCTGTCATTGTAAATCGAGCTAAGCACTCCTCTTCACCTTCACCAGCACTCCTGCACGTCACCCAACTGCTTGTTACTCTTTTCCTCCCATCCTTTCTGCAGCTCTACGTCATTTTTCCTGCAGGTTTTTGTCCACTCTACTCATCACTGCTGATCCTATACTGTCACTGTGGCAGCACAAAAGTACAAATCAAGGCCTTGTAAACCTTCTCCAGTCATCATCTCCCTGACACCAGCAAAAAGGAAAATGTCCTCTGCAAGAAATATACTGGAGCTGGCTGCTACACACTGAAACAGGGACCCAAACCAGGCAACAAAAACCAGATAATAATCTGTTCGGTTTATAGAAAGACCACAGTGATTATAAGAAAAATAATAATCCTAACAGTCTTGGGTGGGCAGGCGATATTTATAGCCGGCCTGCTGCTACTTATATTCCTTAGCTGTATAACACAGCTGGAAGTGAGGGAGGAGAGAGAGGAGGTGGAAAACTCGTGAGGAAAAAGAGACAGAGGAAAGAGAGACAGAGGGGCTCCAGGGGATGGAGGGGGAGAGTGTGTGTGTGTGTGTGTGTGTGTGTGTGTGTCTGTGGGGGCGGATACCCAACGCATGTGTGTGGCTTAGACCAAGACAGACAAAGAAAGGCAGAAAGAGAGACATAGACAGAGAGTTCACTACGTGAGGCTGTGTTTTTTTAGGTGTTTGTGTGTGTGTGTGTGTGTGTGTGCACATGCGCGTGTGTTTGCATTCGGTGTGGGAGAAACCGCTGCGCAGTCCCTCCAGATGACGACAGCAGCAGACGAGGCCTGCAGGCCACCAGACGAACACAGTGACCACAGCTCTGAGAGCCTCTCACAGAAGGGAAACAAGGAGATATATGACACAGACAACTCAACCATACAATTAACTGGGAAGGATTAATCAAGAGAAAGCCATGTGGAATGTGTTGACCGCTAGTTTTTCATGGCTGTTGTTTCAGGGTCTGAAAGGTCAACGATATGGATGGATAGGATGGAAGATACTGTACTAATGTGTAGATTTACTGACAGGCAGAGTCAACCTCTGAAAGATAGACACGGAAAATGCAATGACTGGCAGGAAAATATATGGTTATGCAGACGGACTAACAGAGAGGTAGAAGATCAGACAAACTGCCTGATGGAGAAGACAGATTTCAACAGACAGGCAGATTAAAACATGCTCCTCTCATTGTTAACTCACAGTATTAATTATTGTGTTGCAATGCACACAATAATAAGTAGCCAAGATTTAAATGTCAAAAAATAAATAAATCACGTAGCCCTATGGTTCAGAAGAGTATCCCATCTCTAGGTGAGCCATTGTAGATTTGTTCTTTTGACATGAATCAAAACTAGAGCTGTTTTGTGTGAAATCTTTTGCTAGTTGTGCCAATACGATAACCTGAGTTTTGGTACTGATACTAAAATTATCCTTTTGAGTACCTTGGAGTGCTGAAAACAATATGTTCATCTCCTCACATAAGACAATATGTCACACTTGTACAATTCACCAGTGTCAAATGTTGTGATACTGTAGTAGCTGTGAAATTGAGAATTGTGAAAGCTGTGAATTGAGCCAAAGCAATTGTAAAATCTTGCAACACAAGCAACCATCTGAGACAAGACTAAAAATCTGACCATTCAATACCAATTTTGTGTTCAATACTCGGTGCGTGAGGTTCGATGACCAGCTTAGCTTAAAACAGAACAAAACACAACACTTGCTCCTAAACAACAGCAAGCAAACTCCCCAACCAGACAAACCTGCACTCACCGGCCTTGAATCTTTTATCTTCCTCACTCCTTTTTGAATATTGAATCCGTTGATCTCTCAGTTTGCAGATATTCAATAGTCACCTCTTGCTGCCATTTGGGGCTGACCGTGTGCAAATATTGAGTCACAAACTGAAGTGTAACCGCCACCATACTGTAAGAGCAGATGTTAGCTATAAAGTAAATGTGTGTATGGACAGTCCAGCTGAAAGTTCACGTATTAATGGGGCTCTCTTTCTGGGTTATCATCAGAAACCCTGACACATCTCTTTTAACTCATAAACAAATCATGTTGTTCTACATAGCAAACCTCTCTCTCTCTCTCTCTCTGTTTATATCTCCCTTTCTCTCCTCAGCATGTAAACTGTACTTAAATTTGTCCCAGCAGCTTAACACACATGTGGAAACTTGTCTTCATCAGTTCACAGTTGTATGACTAAACATGCAAAACCGTGCACGTCTGTGAGTGTTTGTGTGTACACCCTTGATGAGGGTCATTGTATTATACGGTGTTATATCATCGCTTTCACGCTTGTGCTTTCCCTCATCTTGTCTCCTCTCCCTCTTACCTCTATCTTTTTTCCCCTGTATTTGCTCCCATCTTCTCCTCCTCTCACTCTCCTCACCTTCCTTAAGTGTAAGTATAAACCTTTTTACAGTTTTACAGTGTTTATATTTTTATATCTTGTCCGTGTTTTTGCAAAAACATTTTTTACAAAAACTTTAACATGTGAAACAACACATGCTCTCCTCCACAGAGAATGTGCTCCAATTTGTCTCAGTCCACAACTCATCTTGTGTGCCTGCTGGGAATCTGCAGCAAACTATAAATCATATGAGAACTGATACGTTTGTTGATGCAAAACAGTAGGGATGAAAATTATGTTCTTCTTTTTTCATTCTGCTTGCCAATTACTTAAACAAACCTCATCAATTTACACAGTGAACAAATTACAGAGCAACTATTTGGATCATATACACTGACACAGTAAAATGTGCACTTCTTCTGTGTGGTCCTTCTCAGAGTTGCTGACTTCATAACTAATATATCGCAGGCGTTTAGTTTAATACCCAGATGTTGGTAGGAGCAAGGCATCCGGGCTTGCATTGGCTTTTAATTGGCTGGGATCCCTGAGCTGATGTTTAGGGCTTAGCATGTGACTCAGGGAGACACACACACACACACACACACACACACAGGCAAAAGTGTCCACACACACACACACATTAATACACACACTTTCCCTGAACGAATGAAAGGCTTGGCCGGGTTCTGACAGGGCGGCAGGCTCACATGCTGTCAGGAAGAGACGAGTCATGGCTGTCCAGAGGAGTCTACAAACTAAAAAAAACGCAGACAACACACACACAAGCACACATAGAGACACACCCATGCGAATACACACAGAGTTACATCTTTGAGATCCCAGGACTGACTGACGCCACGCTGCTGACAGTTGCGTCAAGCAGCAGCCACGATAGGCTAACTGCCAAGCTGATTATTACAGCGTGAGATAAAACGATGCATATAAAGAAAGACGGACTGAGAGAGTTACTGTGTGCTGTCAAAATATTTGGACAAATTGCATTATGATGCTTTGGCAACATTGTTTTTGAAACTTTCATGCCAATAAAGCCCTTTGAAATTAATTGAATTTGAACTGAGGGGGGATTAATTTCAATATGGCTACTGTACACCTTCATCCTTCCCTAAACATTAACCATTCATCAGCACACAAACACACACACACACACACACACCAACTGATGCTTGCACATATTCACATAGGCAAATAAATATACACTCATTATAGCCACATTTTAGGTTTTGCTCGCAAATAAACAGACGCAAAAACTTGTGAGATCAAAAACATATGAGGAATGTCAACAATCTAAACTGTAACTCATTTAAAGTTATTGTGAAATTAATCATTGAGTTGGGAACACATTTTATAAGATTTTCTAATTTGTCTGATTTGTAGTTCTTGTGTGTGTGCAGACCCCACACATAAAGAACGTCTTCAGCAGTTTTGTCACGTATTGTATCTCAGTGAAGTGTGGGCACCAGACATTACGCAATAACAAGATTTCAGACTGACCTCAGAACTGTCACTCAGCCTTTTCTTTTGATTCTTTTGAGCGGCCACTTGTTGCGTCTGCACAAGTCTTCCACCACTTGTGCACACTACTAGACATTCAGGAAAAACAAATGGATGGAGAACATAATCTTGCTGTGAAAAGCTGGAGGTGAGCATACGTCTTTGCAGGACTTCTACTTTTGTTGTGCATGTTTGTGTTTGTCGTATCAGTAAGCATCATGCAAAATTGACAAGTGAATAATTGTTTGCATGTATCACCGTATGTAAATGTTATGAATAATTTAAACTACTTTTTACATTCTGTCATTGCAGCAGATCTAGGAGCTAGGCTCTGATTGGCTAATGAAGGTCTGAGATCCAGTCGCTGACTCCCACACAATACTGGACGCATGCTGATTGTATCAAACATGTTTGATCCAAAGCAGTGGGACCTTGTCAAATTGATGATGTCAAGATTGAATCGTTACGAACTTCAGATGATGTGAAAATCAATGATGATAATGGCTTGTTATTGGGTAATGCCCCTCAGAGTGTTGCAAGAGGCCAAAATGGCTGCAAGTCATCAACTTTAGCTGACATGAGACCAGGTACTGAAATCATAGTAGATACCCGTAGCTGTAATGAGTATCACCCAAGGTATGAAGGTATGAATCCAAAGCTGCTACTAGCTTTTACTCCACAATATTCTTCATTCGCACATGTTGTATAAACAGAAACATGTATATGATGTGTTACTCATTCTTGCTGACTGCAGATTGGCAGCCGGTGGTGGTAATGTGTTGTAAAAAGACAATAAATGAGGAGAAGAAGCAAACCCCACTTAAACAAGGAGGTTTCAAAGCATTAAAACGTCTTTGCAAATGTTTCATGTAATGCAGTCAACATGTTTTCTAGGCCTTAAGGGTACGTGCAATGTGTTCTGGTGATAAATGCTAAATGTAAACAAAACTATGTTTGTTTACACTGAACAGGGTCCATTTAACATACTGTATGTGACATGTAAGAATGGGCGCCAGACACCAGAGTCATCAACTAGTACAAACGGGGCTTTTAAGCTGGATCCAGTGCCAGTTCCCACATCAGATCTCAAATGGTTCACAGTATTTCCCTGTAGCTAAAAACAACTTTTTTGCACAGCACTGCAAACTAGCGTGTCTCGGCCATGGAATCAGCGATGTCAGATGCAGGGGGAGCGACAGATAAAAGCAAAGGTGTTCACTGAAACACTTTCCACACAAAGCAAAAACACAACAGGTTGAAAAGCTTAATACAGACCACCGGGACGACACAAACTGCCATCAAACAGTGCAGTACAGATAATAGAATAAATTCTTTGCTAGATTGGTAGAATATGAGATTAGACAAACGTGGTCATGACAGGCAACAATCACAGGTAATGGCTGGTAAATTTTCATTATTTTCTAATTTCATTTGGTCGGATCGTGTGCCAGTTTGTAGATTTCCTGGTTCTCAGCAGTAGTGCTGGTTGCAATACTAGTGCTTGTTCCTGAATCAAAAAGCCCCTATTGGACAACCCTATTGGACCACCCCAAAATAAGCCAAACCATTAAACCCTCAGCTTGTCCGCTGACACAACACATTATTGTCATCGTGTCTGTTATCATGGTCTGTTATTAATAAAAGGGAGTCGCATCCTATTTGTATTTTGAAATCCATTCATTTTATTGTCTACAGAACAGAGAATAAACAAGCAAAATAACCCTTTTTATTAAACATAACCAGTTTTCGAAGCATCACTCTCCACACACAATCACTGTTAATCAATGTTACTGGTTCCTGTTTACCTTTGGTGAAAGTCTGGCCAGTTGAAGATGTCTGAATGCCTTTCAAATGCTGCAGTTCAGACCAGAAAAGTGTAGGAGAAGTTTTGCAATGACAGAAGCTTTCTGCTATTTGTGCATGTAAACACTGATCCTATCTCATGCATGAGGAAGGGGCTCCCTTTCACTGAGTCTCAGCCCTAAATTCCAGTCTGTATCTCCATGCAGTGCTCAGTGATGCGCAGGGAGCACATGCACGCACACACATAAAAACAGACACACACGTAAACACTCATTCTCTTTGATCCACAGACTCAAGTATATAAAGGCAAACTGTACACGGAGCTCACTTATGAACTCATAAACTGTCAGACACTGAAAAGAGATGCATGTGCACACACACGCACAGATATACACACACGTATACAAACAGAGAGACACACACACACACACACACACACACATAGAGGCAATTGGGAGAGGGTGGCTGATGGCCCTGATGACCCAGGGACCTGATGTGACAAACACAATAAGAAGGGCACAATTTACGTCAACAGCTTGTGAATGGCTCACTAAAGACACGCAGACACACACACACACACACACACACACACACTTTGTGTCTGTCCTGCTCTGTTACTGGGGGATTTTTCAAACAATCCCTTCTAGGCAAGACAATTTAATTTTCTAGGAGCTTTCATCACTTGTTTTGTATCTTGTATAATGTGCCCACTCACATTTGAAAAGAAAACTGACTACAATCTGACAAGAACCACATAAGACAAGTTGGCAATAAGTTTTCAAGAGACTCTGTGTAACTTTTGCTGAACAGCAGCTTCTGTGGCATTCATTTCCCAACTTTCTCTTGCGTCAGTCACTTAAATGACATCACCGTGAGGCGACTTAATGCCGTGTTCATGTCAAGTAGAAGTAACCATAAAGTTTCTGACTTGTAAATACAGTTAACCTCAACATCCAAGCCCTAATTACGAGTGGGACAATCAGATTTTTCTGAAGAGTTGGCGTTTAATAATACAGTACTTTATATTGCTAAATGTCTCACGTCCAGCCCAAACCAAATGGATTTAGTATAATTTTGTCAATGCACAGTATTTTCAACCCTCACATGACCAACTCTAAAATCATACAACTGTTGTGCCACTTGCAAACGCAATCTTTCCCATATGATATGAATAACTAAGAGCAAGTGGAATGGGACAAAAAGCAGGAAACAAACATGTCTTTATGTAAGGTGCTTTGTGTTTGGCTGTTGCTTAAGTCTCCTGCTCGCTTTCCCCACATTTACGGTCATTCTGTCCACTGTACACTATATCAAAAATAAAGGCAAATGGGGGGAAAAAATATTCAAAATATGTTAATCAATACACAGAATGTACAATAAGCCAATATGAGCACTCATGCAAGGGCACAGTTTTCACCAGGCAAACATGCCATTATATATCTACAACACAATCAAACAGGCAGCCACATTCACTGCTGATCTACTCCAGCTCACACTTTTCCAAAATAAATTTCTGAGAATTTCCTCCCAAAAATACGGCCGTCCAGGTCGTCGACCTATGAAGAGCGCCAAAGTCCGTGTAGGGAAGAGGTCGGGGTGGATTAAGTTAACCGTGATCTTTACCTACACCTAACCAAGTAGTTTTGGTGCCTAAACATAACCAAACTGTGACCATTTCACAACGTTAACCACATGTTGTTGTTGTTACCATGACGATGAAGGTCTGGTACGCCTATATATGTCGTTTTGGGAGTCATTGGAAAACGACCTATTCTGTCGTTTAGGTTGGAAGACTTGCAGTTTTCTGGACTAAAAACTGAATAATAAACTTTGGGTGTTAAGGAAAAAGTGTTTGAGACAAGAAGTCTTCATAAATGTCTTCTGTTTGGGGCTTATGGGTGTCTTATGTACGTTTTTTTTTATCATTTTGAATCAAATTTACTTGACCTTACAGTATCATTTTAATTAAAAACAGGTTATTAGGTTATTACACTGTTTATGAGTAGACTTTTCTTCACTTTTGAAGAAATGTTGATATACACACATGGACCCATGTATCCATAATATCCTGGGATACAATTCTCAATAAATAATAAACTCAATAAAAAACTGAGGTTTAGGACTTGACGTAAGGAGAATCAAAGATAAAAGGAGGGCATGGAGAGTACACTTTTACCACTGCTTCCTGTAGAGAGAAAAAAAGGAGGTAGAGTGATTCACTTGAGATGGAAAAAATCTGGCGGCAGTAATGTTGCTGTGCAGCGGGCGACTCAAAGTCTGTGTGTGGTATTCATGCTCTCCTTTCTCTTTTACAAAGGAGGAATGGGGGGAATCAGAAGGGATAGAAAGAGAGAGAAAGACAGAGATGGTAGAGAAAAAAAATGAGAGTGACAAAGAGAAACAACTGAAGAAAAAGCAAGTTGATGGAAGAAGAGAAACAGAAAAAAGGGAGAGAGAGAGCGAGCAGTGTTGAGCGGCACTATGCTTGAGCAGTCCTTTTGACTGAGAAGAGAGAGACTGGAGACCTATTGTTGAAATCCCATTCCTCACTGTATTGTCCGACCTTATCAATGCAGGGTCACCAGGAACAATAGCGAAGGCTCCCATAAGTTCTCATTTGTTCACAGTGTCACTGCCCGTGGCAAACAGAAAACGCAGGTGTTATATCTGTAAAACGTTTTAGGAGACAAGAAAAAGTATATGATAATATTTGACACTGGCATATTAATGATAATATTAATATGATTTGCTCAGTTCCAGGTTTAGCAAACATTTTAAGTTAAAGGGTCACTCCACCGATTTTACACATGAAGTTTAGTTTAATAAACTGTTATGGGGCACTACTCAGCTGGGGAAAAAAGACTGTATGAGGGGAGCGCTCTAAAGTTGGAAAAAAATAACCCTTGTGATGTCATCAGGGTTATCTCGGCTTGAGCTTGAGACTTTAAACAACTCTGTGTTACAAACTCGAGGTGTGAGGTTTGAAAGAAGTGAACATTTAGGAGGCAGGGAAAGCTCTAATGAAAGACGCTGTTGAGTTGCATTATGGGAAATGTAGGATCCAGTGTTTTTGTAGCTTGACCCATACTAAAAAACTTATCGTCAGGATATCTCGGCTTCAGCTGCTTCGAATTTGACCATGTCTTTATTTGATCTGTCTCTAAATCACTGGAGTACCACTTTAAAGTATATTTTTCTATTATCTTCTCTTAATTTGATGCTAATAATATTTTATCTGCATATTACCAATAGAAATGTACTGCTAACATATTTCATTACAACTTTTGTTTAAATTCCTTCAGCTTCTGTAAGAGTTTTATCCATGTTAGAGGCCGACTAGAATGAAAGAGAAAATTCCACCTGTGTGATGGAGAAAAAAAAAAAACAACTCTCCTCTTGGGTCACCAGACGTTTCTTATTCATTACTGGTTATAAAGCTTGACAAAGAGAAAGCTTCGAGCCCTTCTTCTGCCTCTTCACTCCATCGCTCCCTCTCTCCCTCCGGCTCTTCACGGAGAACAGAGAGGGGAATCGTTCAGTGGCTGAAAAGGTTAAAGTCTAGCCGAAGGCTGGAGTTCCTGCGTCTGCCAGGGGCACCTGAAGAGGGGCAAACATTTACCGGCAAAGAAAAGAGGGGGAGAAAAAAAAATCAACAGCCTGCCCGAGAGCTGCAGGGTCCACGGTGAGTGGTGGTGTAGGGCCCTTGGAGAGTTTGTCTTGTAATTGAGTCAATTGTTGACCCCCTGTTCAGGCTGCCTCTGCAAATCTTGGGAGGAAAAGCCTGCCGAATAATTAATGTTCTCTCTCTTCTCTCCCTCTTGCTCTTCATCTATCCATCTCCTACTCCTCTTCACTCCCCCCCTCTCCTTCCCTTGTTTTCCGTTGTCTCAGAGGATAATTGTGCTGTGAGTCAAAGGCAGCCATTTAGAGCGAGAAGGGGGGGGACTGTTCAGGGATCTGCTGAGGCTTACAATCTTCTTTTCACCCCAAATCTTTCTTACCCCCCCCAGCACTCACTCTCTCTTCTCTCCTGCATTCTCCCCCTTTTTCATTCCTCCTTTTGTTTGCACCGTGGGATGAATTTTAATCACTCCACTCTCCACCTCCGATCTCAGTCCCCCCCTCATTTTTTTCCCTCTCTTTCCCGAGTCTGGCCACTCATTCCCTGTTTCCAACTTATATCCAGCGCAGCAGCACCTTCTCCCCTTACCACTCCTCCACTGATCAGCCCCTCAAAAGCTCTGAGAAAACAAGGACACAGATATAGCCCTTTGATGACGAGAGGAAGGGAGTATTTGTCACTCCAGGTTTAGCACAGGCCAAATGTCTTTAGCAGGCACAGGGACAGACGAGAACTGGGAGAGAAAAAAGGCGAGAATGATAAAAAAAAAAAGAGGGAGTTTAGGGAGGAAGGTGAGGAGGACGAGGCGGGGAGAGCAGGACAGAGAGAGGAGGGTCGCATTCTGTTTGTGGAGAGCGATCATTTTTAAATGCCTCCTTCATTTGAGAACACTTTGTTTGCATAAGGGCTCTAGTGTTGTGCTCCTATTGTTGTGGCTTATCCCGGGGGACAGTGCAAGCCAGGGACACTGTTGTCATTCACATTTCACACATTTACTTATTAGCAGGTGCTCTTAACAAGAATAGTTAGACAAAGTGCATTAATACAACTCTGAAAAGCGAGAGTAAAAGCATATTATCGTAAGAAGAGCAAGTGTTAATATCCACTGAAATAAATACGTAAAATAAATTACAGGAAGTAATCACAGAACAAGTGCCAAGAGAAAAAGCTAAAGGCCACCACAGCCAACACATGTGGGCTTCCTGACAAGCCAAACTGTGACACTTAGGATAGATTTTTTTTTTACAAGGTCCTACAGTCCTTCCTCATGTTCTCTCCGCAGGCCACAAGGCGGTCAGCCTGCAGATTTGTCCCAGTCTGACTGGTCTGCACCAGCTGAGGACATTTACAAGGGACATGGGAGGGTCAGACAACTTCTTGATTCTTTATGGCGATGTCAGTATGTCAGCACAAACACAATAACTTATGGAACAAGTTGATTAACCTAAAGACATTGTGAACTCTTGACCCTTGTGGTAATGTTAATTATGTGATGATCATGTGTACAGTATGTTTGCAGAGGTGGGTGGATTCACAGTTTTGAGGTACTTCATTTGGAGTATTTCCATTTTCTGCTACTTTATACTTCTTCTCCACTACATTTCAGAGGGAAATATTGTAATATTTTAGCCACTACATGTCTGTAACAGCTGTCGTGAGTAAGATTTTACATACAAAATGTGTGATCGCCAATAAAACAGACTTTTAGGTGTCAGGTCAGTCCTTATTTACGAAGTAAGGTGACAGTATTAATAAAATTTGACTTGAGCCGTCAATCTGTTTTTGTTGTATATGGGTGTTTTGGTGTGGATATTTATTTTTTGATTTAGTTTGAATTGATGTCACTTTGGTTTTTGAGATTTCTTTTTGTTAACACAGCGGCTCAAATGAAGTCTGGAGATGGCTTTGTCACCATATTTAGCCTCACTACTCTTATGATATAAATCTTTTTGAGATACCATTATCATGGCTACAACAGTGGCTTATTCAGTAACTGAAGTGCATAAAGAAAAGCACAGTATTTTGCACACATTTTACCTTTTTTTTTTAATGATGTTTGTGCCTCTGTGAATTTGGTTCAGTATCACACAGACCAGGATCAGGACTGTAATCAAAAGTCTTCTTCTGGGGTTTGTCATTTTCAGGCTTGTGCATAATGGGATGTTGTGGTATGCTTTATGATATGCTTTTAGTCTGTCCTTTAACATCTTGGGACACTGGGAAGTAAGTGTTCTCACTTTATCATGCTAAGTGAGGATTCAGTTTGTTGTGTAGATCCATAAATAAATCAAATAAAAAAATCATCTCATAAAACAGAATGCATTGTTTTAGATTAAACCACCCAACAACATAAAAAGTAACATTTAAATGGTGCTTACACTTAATGCTTCAGTAATGTAATAATTCAGTACTTTATCATTGTGGTATTGCTGTATTGTGCAAATTGCTTTTGTTCAAGTAAAGAATCTGAATATTTTCTTTCACCACTGCATGTTTGTGTTTATGTGTGGGGTTAGATTAATAATTCCTCTCTGGAGCATAACCTGATGAGTGAGACAATACCCTGTTTGATCTGTTTGATCTGATGTTATACAGGGAGAGTCGAGTCCTAACTGTCTCTCTCTCACTGTCTGTCTCTCTTGCTCTCTCTCTCTCTTTCTCTCTCTGTCTCTCTCTCTGTCACTGTCTGTCTCTCTCGCTCTCTCTGTCTCTCTCTCTGTCTCGCTCTACTATCCGTGGCCCTCCTTGTGGAGTGTTTGTTAGGAAATCCTGAACAAACCGCGGCTGTTTGTTCTCTCTTTGTCAATGACAGGTTTTTATTGACTTCTACTATTGACAATCGCGCGACTCCTGTTGGCCTCACACAAGCTGGATAACACTGTGCAAATAGGTGTATGTACACACACATTCACAGTCAGAATCACCCAGAGCACATTGTGGGGGGACAGATAAGTTAGAAAGAAAGAAGAAAAGAAGATACTTTATATCGATGCAAATGGCTATAAAATCTAAAAGAAGTAGTAGTATAAACGTATGTCAGGTGGAAAATTCCTCAAGCTCTTGTAACAGATGTCTTAAAGACTATCTAAATGACAAACATTTAGAGTGGGCACCTGATTGTGACATCCATAGGACATTGTGAACAACCAATTAAAAACATGGGCATTAATATGCTCCCACTCTTCTGGGAAGGCTTTCTACAAGATTTTAGAACCTGGCTGCAGGGAGCATTAGTGAGGTCGGCCACTGATGTTGGCCAATAAGGACACTGGAGTTTCAGTTCATCCCAAAGATGTTGGATAGAGCTGAGATCAGGTCTCTGTGCAGGCCAGTCAAGTTCTTCCACAACAAACTCGGAAAACCATTTCTATATGTACCTCGCATTGTGCATGTTGAAATGTTGAAACAAGAAAAGACTTTCTCCAAACTGTTGCCACCAAGTTTAACTTCAATTAAATTACAGTAATGTTCTCAACTAGAATTACATACATGTAGAGGGTTTTGAAACAACATTTAGACCACAATGTAGGGTTTGTTGTTTGTAGGGAGTTTGGTTGGTGATGGGTGGGATTCTACTGGGAAAATTTGCCCTTACTTTAGCATTTCTAAAATACTAATTATAGTCCTGACTAAGGACAGGGGTGTCCGTATAGTACATGTCTTACAGGGCTTCTAAATTACACACATACAGTAGCAGTTGACACAGTGGTGAAACACAGCTGTAGTGACCCGTCGTCATCGCCATTCACAGCAATTAAACGCATCAATATGAATCCAGTTAACTCAAACAGGAGAGAGGAGATCTCTCCAGATTCCTTGGCTCTGACTCAGAGCAAGAAGGGAGGTTAAGAGACACCGGGTGCAAGGGAGTGAGAGAAAGCGAGAGAGCGAGATGGAGTAGTGAGAAAGAGGTTGACAAACACACACAGGGAGCGGAGCAGAGCTTCTGTGTCAATGGAGGAGATCATGGATGCTGGTAGGGGGCTCAGCCTTCAGCACAATAGACCCCCAACTGAGCCAAGGGCCTTAATACCCATACTCCTATTTCACACATCTTTTCAAAGCACCCATACAAGCCACATCCACCTCCCCCCGCCTCCATACTCTGGCCGTGCCCCCTGATTGTAGCCAGGGTGACAATAGCGAGAAAATCCTCAGTGGTGCAACTAGGGGCCGTCCGGGCACTCACGGAGGGGCCATCAGGGGCCATCAGGACACCTTGTCTTTGTGTATTGGAAGACAATAGCAACATCTCAGGAACAGTAAAAGCTTCCTCTGTCCTGGCAGGGAGCTGTTAAGAATGACAGGGGCATCAAGTGTCGGTGATAAATGGGTCATTATCATCTGATCTAAGGTGGAGTGTGGAGCTGATAATGAGTAGCTGCGTCAAAATCACAGTAACCAGTGAGAGCCTGTTGTGCTGCTACTCAAATGACTGTCGCAACTGTTTGAGGACAATTGATATTAGTCAAAGTTTCTTCAGAGATAAATACGTTTTTGACGTTAATAATGGAAATGAATCTGCAGAATTATAGTAAAAATTTTACATAAAACGTTATATCAGTTTACTTCCGTATCCACTGATGCATCTTAAAACATGTAACAAGACATGAATACTTTATCATAATAATAATTATCATAATTTAGTTACTTTCCTTCGTGTTAACAAGGTCCACCAGTTCAAATATTAAAAAATAACTCCAGGCAGTTTTTATTAAAGATCTCCAAGTCTTTTGGGTGTGATCTGGAAGGTGCAATGAGAGAGACATGCAAACATTTTTCTTCTGCCAAAAGAAAACATCTTGAAAAAACTAATCGCTGGGAGCGGGGAGGAAAAATATACCTCAACATCCTGGGCAGTTCCAAGGGAATTCTGGCTCAGACCCAAACACTGGAAACAGGGTGAAGAAGGCCGGGCTTTGTGGAGTAATGGGGTAGGGAGCATAGTGAGGGGCATTAGGTAACTAAGAAATGATTTACATTGGCAAAAATGTCACTTTTTGTGAAAAGACTGACTGACTTTCTTGCATGAGGCTTTCAGGGCACCTTTACAAAATGAGAATTTTGTGTGCATGTAGACATAATTTATCTTTACATCAGATGTCATACTGAAACTAATACTGCAACAAGAGATTTCTTTTTACTGTATTACCCCCTTCACTGCTGAGGGAGCTCATTGCATCAGTACCCTTAGGGCATTATCAGGCTAACAAACTAGCCTTTAGTCATGACCTAGCTTAGCTCCACTAGCCTCTCAACCCGGCTACTGGCCTCCACTCAAGCAGACCCCCTCCTCCATTTACAAGGCCCTTCAGTAGCCAGCTGGTTGCTAGACAATGTGCTTGGTTACGTGGGTTATGTAAAGACCCTCCTGCACACAAAAGCCAATGTGGGTGCCTGTTATGTGCAGCTCTTCAGAGCCCCGGGTCAGTTAGCAGAAGAGCTCTGGCGCTAACACTCCAAGTTAAAAACGTTTGCTCTTCAATGTGTTTACTGAGAGGAGAGGAGAGGAGAGGAGAGGATGGACCAATGAATTATCTTCGACTTGCTAATTTCATTTCCCTCCAACTTCCAAACCCCACTTGGTTCAGGTTAAAACAACCCCCTAGTTGACCTGTGGGTGTGTTAAAGGTTGCATTAGGAAAGATGAGTGTGTGAATGTGTATACATGTGTACAAACTGCACATATTCTCATTGCCAGTAACTCTGGTTCTTACATATCCCATGAAAACACCATATTTTCGCAATCATATCCCTACAAATACAGTCCTGAATTTTGAAGCATTGTTACAAATTTATACGTCAAATGCCAAAAAAAAAAGATTCTTGTACACTTAAGCCCCTTTCAGACATGCATCTCTTTACATAAATGTGACGGCAGATTTGAGTTACTTTAATGAAAAAGTATGTATGTAAAGTGCTTTACATACAGAGTGTGAGCAGTTAGGAATTAAATATAAATAAATAAATAAATAAACAAAACATTAAAAGTCATCATCTTGTCATTTTATGCTTGTGCTTATGTTTTTACAGATAGATGAAGCCAGCAATGTTACATATTCAACGTTTGAAAAGGGCTCTAGTTTCCACTCACAGTTTTTTTGGTGTTTAACTATTCCAGGTTAGGTTAAAGTTTTGGTTTCTCTTATTTTAATACAAAATGCTGTTTTGGTTCAGTCCTCACAGTCTACATTTTGCACATAGCTACATTATCTGATGTAAAAAGTGACATTTTGTACAAATAAGTATGAACTGCTTAACAGGTTGGTTTATAAAACCTGTATTTATGCATGTTCAGGTTGATGGTAGGTCAGGTTGAAGTTTCCTTCATTCTGGATCAATCAGAGAAGGGAAACACAATGTGTGTGTGTGTGTGTGTGTGTGTGTGTCTGTGTGTATAGGTGACAACAGACAGCAAGAACCCTCCAGGCAATGACATGGTGGTAAGCCACACACCTCAGGCACACCACCGGTCTGCTCTGATGGCCAACCAGCAAGGGAAGAAGTACTGAGGTAAAGAAGCCACTGTGTGTGTGTGTGTGTGTGTGTGTGTGTGCAGGTTCAACTTAAAGACACACAGCTTTGCTTACACAGAAATACACACAGATCCCGTTGATGTTTGTACACCGCAGACGCATGATGTGGAACCACGTAAACATGCCAAAACCCTGACTGTGTGAAATTATAGTACTGAACAGTTCGGTTTCAAGAAAAACCACAGAATTAGTTTCCTGAGTTTTAAAAAACAGAGTGCATAAAATATGATTGAGGACATTTGTTAATGTGACGACTTGTTTTTGAGCAGAACACCATGTTAACGCCTCCTATGAGAGAGATTTATCATTACCTTCAGGTTCACTCTTACAAAGGGTGAAAAACAAATGTTGAGATATGTTCAGTTTTGTGTAAATATTAGAGCTGAAACAACTATTTTAATAATTTAAAAGCAAAAATTCCAAACAATCCCAATTGTGCGAATTTGCTGTTTTTCTTCTTATTCTGTCTTTGGAGTGTTGAACAAACAAAATAAGCAATCTTTTCACTATTTTATAGACCAAAGGATGAATCAGTTAATCGAGAAAATAACTGGCAGATTAATCAGTAATGAAAACAATTATTAGTTGCAGCCCTAGTAAATATTATCTGAAAGGAAAACTGCATCTTCAGACTGCAAAGTTTTAGCAACAAGCACATAAAATCCACATTTTCACAGGCTAAATCTTAAATCTGTCATATAAAATTAAATTCGAAAAAGTTTGATATCTCTAATTTGTGAGCTGTTGCCATATGAAAGCAGATTTTGTGAGCGCGCAGAAACCTTTGCTGTGTTTATCTCAGGTGATTTAACAGTACACTGGTGAACAGCACTGGTAATTGTGTGCAAGTATCACATATACATACTATTTATTTTCCATTGCAACAAGAGACAGTAAATGTTTTACAGAGGCTTTTAAATTTCAGAGATCTACCACTGCTGTCCCCGAGAAAAAACTCACAAAGACAAAGTTGTGTTTAGGCAACGTGAGATGAACCTGGACCGCAGTGAACTCCTACTAATTGAATTTTTCATCATGTCTTAGACAGTCACCTCCACCCACAGAGAGAAAACACCCATATCTCTGAACATCTAAACACACACACTTGCACAAGGAGACAGCCAGAGACACACAGACGTACTGTATAGGCACTTACATGCATACACTCACTCTGACACCCAATCACCCTCACGCAAACTCAGTCTGACAAGCTGGAGCATGTGTGACAGAGCTCGTTGGTTGGAAACAGACATCCCCCTGCCCTGAGGCTCGGTTCTATCCCACAGGAAGCTGGAGTGTGAGCTGGGACACACAAGACGAGGGAGGAAGAGGGGGGAGCAGCCACAAGGACTCAACTCACCACCAACTGGAACTACATGCGAAGGGATCTGATCACTTGTTGATCAGTTTATTTGAGAGTTTTCTTTGACTTACTTACTCATATCACTGATGATTGCAAGAAAAAATATGCACAAAAGAATGTGAGAGAAAGGCATCTAGGTCAAAGGTCCCGGTGTTTTCGAGTCCAAACTGCAGTTTTGTATTTAAAGACTGACTTTTGATGCCAAGTGATATTGTAGTGAGTCTTAAAGGAACAGCTTATTCACTTTCTAGCCGAGAGTTAGATGTGAAGATTGATACCACTCACATGTCTGTCTGTTAAATATGAAGCTATAGAAAGCAGTTGGTTAGCTTAGCTTAGCATAAAGACTGGAAACAGGGGAAAACAGCTAGCCTGGCTCTGTCCAAAGGCGACAAAATCCACCTACCAGCACCTCAAAAGCTCAGTAATTAACACATTGTATTTCATTTGTTTAATCTGTACAAAAAACAGGTAAAGTGTAAAAATGTTGCCAGGCAATAGTCCGGTACATTACACAACAAATTAATTTGTAAACAAATTATGCATTTGAAGTTGATCCCTGTTACACTACTTTCTAGTATTAGTAGGGTTGGCAAAGGTTGTACTTTGCTAGTTGCTTCCTCTACTCCCATCTAATAGCTCTTTCAACCACTTAATCATTAAAGACCATGTTACATGCAAGAGCTACACACATCATTGTAAAGCCAAAACAACAAATGACAAAGCAGTATTATTATGTCATACTCTGTCATATAGTATAGTATCCCCACTAGATATTTCTGATACATTTCTGGTGGAATTAGCTGTGGGAACGACCTGTTGACGCTGGTGCAATTCAATAGAGGTTAATGCACAATTGGCACTAAGACATAAGTCCCTTAAAGTGAGACTATGTAACTTTTGAAAGAAGAAAATAACACGTTATTGCTTGTACAAATGAGAAGTCACATTCATAAGCAATCAAACGCAGCCTTGCCCAATTCAATGCACACTTCAAATAGATATAGCTTCGTAAATGACACTTCTGAGTCAGTTCGCTGACTCTTCTCTACTTGTGCTACTGTTAAACTACATTTTATATTCACCATTATATCAGAATTGTCACTTGATGCCACAGTGGCAGCTGTTCAGCAAACATGATATTGATTTGCTTGAATGACATTTCAAATTGTACATATGTAAAGAGAATATTTTTTAATACAGTGTTCTTTAAGCAGTTCAACGTTTGTACCAATCAAATTACAGTACCGGACACAAGCTTGGAAACCAAAACTTCTGCTAATCACCAACAACTTCCCTCCTTGCACAACATCCACATCTGGGACCCTTCGCCCACTGTACACCCAAGCACATGCACACAACACTTAACATTCATACAGACACATTGACACGCACAAGTGCTCACCACATTGCTGCTCCACAGCTGTGTGAGAAGACAAGAGTCGATAAATAACCCCTTTGAATGGGGTCTCGTGGGTTTCAGTGTTTGAAACGTTGAACATCCAGCGATTGTTCTCTACAGCATAACAAATTTCTGTTCATATCCCAAATGAAGTGTTCCTCTCACCGCACTGAAAACTAAAAGACAGTATGCATCTGTCCGTCCGTCAGCAAACCAGGGCTTTTAATGGACTACAGGTGCTAGCTAATAAGGGACAATAAATGTGCCACAGCAGAACAACTGCCTGTCCTGTCCTGAATAGAAATAACGGGAACAGAGTGAAGGACAAGGGGGTTCAACTGCTGGGGAAATAATCAGCAGTCGACAAAGTCCAACAAAGTTCCAACCTGCTGCGGAGTCATCACATTAGGAGAAACTGAACAATGACTGACAGACTGTACAGTATACTAGTGTTTCTTATAATATGAACACAAAATAACTGTGAGTCAAACATACAGTATTTTGTAAATTAAACTAAACCTTACACATAACCTCAACAACAGCTTACCTAAGCATTGACCAAAATAATGTAGCTTAACTTAAAAAAAAAAAAACATAACCAAAAATTACTGCATGCAATACACTACTGTGTGTTGTAAAGAAAAACATTACATTAAAATTTGTGGCTTTTGCCAGGTTGATACAAACCAAAGCACAATGAGAGAACACATCATACTCTGTCACTAACTTCACATACATAACTTCATCACTCTTGAATGTCGTAATTGATCTCTATTAAGGCATGTAAATGTGTACTCCACATTCAGTATTTTACAACAAGTTCACTTACTTTAAAAGGGCATTGAAATCACCATGAAACAGACAGCAGATTGGTTACAAAGGACAGATAACATAATCTACCATATGAAGCAGTGGTTTCCAATCTTTTTGGCTTTTGACACCTTATAAAAATCGGTATAATTAGCTGACAGAATTGGTAAACCTTCTAACAATGGTGTTGAAAATGTTATATGTTTTAAGGACTATACTGACAACATAAACGTATAATCTCAGAGTTTGTGTGATGTATAGAGAATGTGACTAGCGATAACAAGAGCGATTTTGGCAGCGTTTTTCATCCATTCATCCTTATGTTTTCTGCTGTTTCTCAGGGTTTAGGGTTGGGGTGGGGGGAGGCTGGAGCCTGTCCCAGCATGCACTGGGCGAAAGGCAGGGAACCACCATGCACAGGTCGCCAGTCTATCACAGTACGAACACACAGTGCTGTACTCTGTGTGAAAAGAAAAGTGAGCGTGGATCCCTGTTGACCCTCTGTGTATTCAGCTGAGTCTGGTCCCATAAGCCCCGGCATAAATGCCCAGCATGGTACCTCGATCCTCCCCGCAGCCCAAAGACCAAGAAACTCACTCTCACAGCCTCTTCCTTTCACTGTGCCCTGCCCTCTCTCTGTCTCTCTCCGACACTCACAGAAAGACAGTATCTCTCCCCCACCAGCTACTCTTCCATTGTCCCGTGCTCTCCTCAAACTCCTGAGGTGCAGCAGGTGCATTACTGTGTGAGCTCCTGTCCTACAGGCTGATCCCGCTCTGCACCCCCTGGCATAAATACAGTGATGACAACAAGAAGAGCATCAGGAGAAAGAAGTACAGGAGGAGGAGGAGGAGGAGGAGGAGGAGGAAGACAGCTCTGGACCTGAAAAAACAACAGCTGTGACAGCCGCATTGTCATTCCAACATTTGTTTCATGCTGAGTGCAGCAGCAGGTCAGCTCACGACATGGGAACCACAGAACATCATCACTCGCGCCATTTTGCATCCTCAGCTCGAAGGACAGGTTAAATATTGTTTAGAGCTGCAACAATTAGTCAATTATTCAATTAGCTGATCAACAGAAAATTAATTGGCAACTATTTTGATAATCGAATAATAGCTTTAGTGATTTTTTGAGCAAAAGTGGGGTTTCCATCTTCTCAAATGTGAGGATTTCATGCTTTTCTTTGTCATACGTGATAGTAAACTAAATATATTTGGGTTTTGGACTGTTGGTTGCACAAAAAACAAGAAATTTGTCAATACGTCACGTGTGGCTGTGGGCATTTTTTACTGATTTCTGACATTTTATAGGCAAAATGATTCAGTGATTAATCAATAATTAAAATAATCTCTAAATGCAGCCCTAGAATCTTGTCCCCCAACACTTACGGTACATTAAAATAGTTTTAGGAAGGACAGGAGGAACAATTACATCAACTCATAACTCTTTCAATGTGCATATGGGCATGTGAGTATTGTTTTAAGATGGACTTGAAAAAATGGGAACCAATCCTTTAAGTGAGCTGAATTCTGCAAAATTAAAAACTGAGATTTGAAACCAAAAATGGCACTCTCCATCATTTTAAAATCAGTCTTTATGTTCTCTCCAATCACGCTGAAACTTTGAGCTAACCATACATTCCACGCAAACAGAAGCTCTTCTCAGTAGCACAGCCATGGTGTGAAACCTACCACAGCCATCACACCTGCATCCATCCAGTCACTACAAGCAGGTGAGCCGTTTCTCCGGGTGTCTTCTCTGGGAGAAATGACCTGTAGAGAGCTTTGTGTGTGGCCAAAAACAGTGACTACTGATGCTGAAGAAACAACAAACTGTCTGAGGATGTTAATATCAAGAACAGCGTTTAACAGCTGTGTTGCCACGACACTTCACCCTGCTTTACTCTGAAATTCGACTCTAACGTATAAAATGAAGATTTACAGAAGCTTCATGGATGATCACATGCACTCTTCTCAGCATAACGCTGGAAATGCAACATACTATGTGGCTTTTTAACCTTGGGCTGCTCTTACACATGAGAGGCCATGTTTCGTGTCTCACCAAACACACTATAATCATGTGTGTCTTAGAGTCCTTCTTTACTGGCTCTCTTTTTGTTAGTTATTGGCTACAAGGAAATGAAGGCCCTCCTCTTGTAATTAATGGGCACAATTATGTAACTGAGAAGTGGTCTGCAGTTTGCTGCAAATAGGACCAGATGTCCCATGGGCCCATCAGTCGAGAAATTCAGTTGTTCTGATCACTTACAGTGGGGTCCGCGCCCGTACCAAGACCTGGCTCGCCCCCACACAGTTACCCAGACCCTCTTTTCTTTCTCTTGTAAATAAAGACTTAATGGTTTACAAGCCTTCCAATAACCGTAATACCTTCAGAGCGAATTAGCTCACAAAGCAGCCAGACACACAGGCTGGAATGAACCAAGACTGCTGGGAAGAAGAAATACACCCACATGCGTTTCTTTTCTTTTCAAAAGCAGAGTTTTTATGTTTTAACTTTGAGGATAATGTGTGTTTTACTTTGGGTTTTTTTATAAGACAGACAATTTTGTGATTAAAGCCTTAAAATCCTTAAAATCTGAAGATAAATGATCCCTGTTCGTACTAAAGCAACCACTTGTTTACTTCCTTCTGGCCTCTTATTGTTGTAGTGTGTATGCATGCATGGACATGTGTGTGTGTCAGCACATTATCGTGGTGAACCAACCAGCCAGCCTCTAAATTTGAAGTTTAGATTATTGCTTTGCAGCGAGCTGATTTACATGCTGCTGATGTCATCCCCTCACTGCTGTGCTGTTACTGAGGCAGAGAAAACCTCCATGTTTTCAAAAGTTAGAGAAACTCAGCACTGAACAGGCCTTTCAGTGTTTAAGTACAACACACTGTGAGGACGAACTCAAAGCGATGTTTATTGTTTGAGGCAATATGGTGTTTCACCAGGTCAGAGGGCTTCATCAGACAAGCTGTTACATTTCAAGTTAGAAATCCTTGATTCTTTTTACTAAAGTATTCCTCCTGCATTTCACTTTTTATTATATGTAATGTTAAGCTGACACCACTATGAGCAGCTTACATCCAGGCCTGCATCTCCACTGTGATAAACACTGCCTGATAGCTGGTTGTTGAGTGAGCTACTTTCTTTCATCCCAAACAGGGAATCTACTCGAAGGCTCCATGTGGGCCCGGATCTTTCTCATGCTGAGCAAAACAAACAGTCATTGCTGGCATGAAATACAGAGGAGCCAGAATTATGCCTTATCTGATTGTTCATTGAGTACAAACTACTTCTTTTAGGAAATCAATTTAAGCCAGGAATTTCTTTAAACTTGTTATTAAAGTGTCATTTTTGTAAAAGAACAGAAACTGCAAAATACCACGATAATTTCTCGCCTATATGTAAACTCTGCTTTTTTTTTTACAGTTATGTTGTAGCTTCCAGCAACATTTCTAGAGTTAAAAACATGCTACATATCTCATTTCATCTCATAAAAACATTGAAAACCGTGGTTGCTCAATAAGCGGCAGAAAAGTCAGTCGGTGTAGTTAAGTCAGGCAGGGCAGGGCCAGGCAGCCAGGCAGCCAGTCAGCCAGTCACGACGGTTGAGTTGTAAATGTGTTCCAGCAGGAAAAGCCAAGCTTCAGAGCAAGGCAAGCAGTCTGGAGTCGGCAACTTTCCCCTGCTGCAGCTAGCGCACCGCCCTCCCTGCAGCCCACCCAAGAAGCAGCCCATGGGCATAAATTTGAGAGCCTGAGTCGCTGCGGATTTAAAACAATCTGCATCTCCCTCTCTCTCTCTCTCTCTCTCTCTCTCTCTCTCTCTCACTCCTCCACACTCAATATGAAATGTTTCTCTCGTTCACCCTTTACTCTCTTCTGCCCTTCTTCCCTTTCCAACAAATTCCACTGTTAATGAAAATGGAAAGCTCTTTCTCACGTGCCAATAATATTATTTTTCTAAAGGCTTAATTAAGCTTGCAAATATGCAGCAAATGCACAGGAACTTTATTTTTCTGTGTTACTGTACGATCTTCATGATTCTTCTTCTTCTGCTTTTCTACTGTAAAGGAGACAACAGCAAAGCTTTGTTGAAACAAAGTTAATTACATCTCACAAAACGCAACCTTCCTATAGTTTGTTGTTTCCTGAAGGGAATTATTTTCTCAATAACAGCTTCAACACAAAATAGACTGCTAGTTTCCATTTACGTTTTATGGCACTGGACCACAGGGAAGATAACTTAAACAAAATTTGATGCTACAGAAGAAAACATCCAGTAAGTTCACTTCAGTTTAGGCTATCACAAAACCAACAAAACAAGCACACCACATCACTTTTGTTAATCGTGTGCTGTAGAGCTCTTCAAGCTAAATAAGTTCGGTTTGGTTGCAGATGCTTCTCTTTGAAAGAGGATTTATCATTGTTTCTGCTATAAAAACAATCAACAGATGTTACTTATAAATTTAAATGAAGGTGCAGAGTTTTCTCTTAATCATCAGTGACTTTCCATATGGAGCCTTAAGTCTGATCAAAGCGTTCTGCAGACTGAATGTCATGTCAAATCTGTTGTAGTAAATATGAGGCTGTTTGACGGAGGGTGCAGTTCCCTTTGACCCACAGCAGATTCATGTCAGTGTATCAGTGACAGCTCGGCCTGCATTTGGCTTGCAGTGGTAGTCAGTCATGCACGTGTGTCACTGTGCTACGTCCATGCATGTGGACTGACTTCCTGTTATGGCATCTGATCTGGTTAACGTGGCATCAGCAAGCCACTGTAGATTCTCACAACTGTCACTTACTTACAGGGCAGGGAAACAGGAATAGAAAAAGACGCAAGAGGCTGAGCGGCAGAGGAAGAGGAGAAAGAATGGGAATGTTGAAAAAAAGACGAGGCAGAGGAGGGAGATTTATACAGAACTGGAAACATTTGGAAGAGAAGTAAGAAAAAGAGGAGAAGATAACATACAGAGAAAGAATCTTAGTCTTTTCTTGTGGTTTTAGCCAGCTGACCGCACTGTTCCTTTGTCATAAACATGCAGAACGAAGGAACAATGGCAATGTGGTTTGGGTCATCCATTGTTTAAAATTTAGTTTTTGGAACTCTATATACCTGGAACACATTAAGATGTCCTTCATTTTACATAAAATATGTGTATATTGTGGGTGCCGTTTAGGGTAAATGCACCAACTCCATTTACTCACATTTCATAATCTGAAATAGCTTTTACACAAATCTTATGGAAAGTTTACACAGCTGAGAATACACTCTCTTGTAACACCCGAATTTCCTCTCTGGGGGATCAATAAAGCATTACCTTTACTCTTTTTATCTTGGAAATTTTGGGACTGCTCGATTTATCCTTCACAAGATCTTTACATGATCACTGTGCAGCCATTAACCCAACGCACAGGTGAAGGTAAAAGCACATGATCTCTCCTCTACACATGGCTGGGTAGCAAAACTCAATACTTTTTGAACATCTCCTGAAATGTGTCCATGACATCGAGCAAAATTGCCAAATATCCAAAGATGTAGTTGAACGCTTGGACAAATTTGTAGCCTTGTTGACGTTTTCTTTGACCAGATTTTTCCTGAACTAAATTCTAAAGTTCTGTATTTTCCACACTGGTGTGGAAGCTATTGAATTATTGAAAAAGTATTGCTTTGCTATCAACACTGAAACTCAGGTATCGTATTGGCACCAATATGGAAAAATTACAAATGATACCCAGCCCTAAAAAGCACTCACTGGTGTCAACTGGTGCTGCGTCAATGTACTGAATAAAATATCAAGTAGCCCTCAGCCCTCATGTGCAGCTCTTATAGCATCTCTGTGCATATCTAATGTCTAAACATGAAACATGCCACTGGATGAGTAATCACAGTAATCACAATTGTTCATGTTGCTTTATAGATTAATATCTAGATACTAGAGAGTGTATGGTATGTGGAACAGCGAGTTGCCCAAGAATATCTGCCATGCCAAGGATCTTCAGATGTTATCTCATCACGGATAACAGAGTTGTTGTCCAGAAGGCTCATCATAAACACACGCAACATGGACATGCCTCTGAACTCTTTCTCAACTTAGCATCTCTCACACACTGTCTCACTCTGTCTCTCTCCCACTTCGTTGTGGAAGTCGGAAATAATTATTCCAGCAGTAAAATGTAATAGCCTATCACATAAAACGGCGTTGGAAATTTATTGAGTTACATACAAACTGCTAAGGAGGAGTAATCTAACCTCTCTACTTTAACCTCTCTAAGGGAGCAGATGTTTTTTGTTCTTTTGCGTTGAACTCAAAAGGCTTCAAAACTCATCATATCACAAGGATGACCCTCCCCGGCTAGAAGGGAAACACTGGTCTGATCGTTTTTTTCTTATTGGTGGACGTCAGAGAGACGCAGGCAATGAGGAGGGTGACTGTCAGACACTGTGTTGTAATTACACTGATGATGGCAGTACTCGAATGCACCGTGGCTATGGCAACCTGGTGAAATAACAAACACCGCCTCCTACTTGCTTTCTGCCTGCCGACAGGACAGCGCGGCGTGAGTCATCAGCGGCTGAGAACACACACAGTGAAACACACACACACACGGCCAATGACACTCACACATACAGGTACCAAAATCTTGCAAGAATAAAAATGATATATAATGGTATAATCTGTAAACAACAAATTCATCCAGTTATCACTCACACCCAGTTTAAACCTGCAGCAGCTAAGCTCACTTTTATCAACCTGATCAAATAACTGAATCTCATCCTGAAAGAAAAATCACACTTTTCTCTGCCTCCTCCACAGACGTTGCTGATGTTTTGCCTTTGTCATCCACAGCCGACCACCAAAGAAAACCCAACCACAAGCTCATTGTTACAAACCCAGCTAATGTAACAGTGGGAAATGATTAAGTATCAGTATGGGTTGTTTGTGCATATGAGAGCTATTCACAATCTCACCTGGATCTTATTAGCACTAGTTTGATTTCTAATATCAACCACATGAGACGATAGTTAACAGTCAGCATACCTAACTGCTTTTACACACGCGCACACACACACACACACACACACACACACAAATGTAGCAACGGCCACCCTCATTCAAAGAAGGAGGAGGGATGATGGGGAAGAGATGGACTGGCTTAAATCTATATCACACACATACACACATAGTCCCTCAGGCACAGGCTTACTCAAAAACAGTGGATTTGATGTAAAATACAAACAACATCGCTCTTAATGCTGCCTGCTGCTCCACATGTGACTTGACCTTTCATGTCTAGTATTAAGGCATTAGAGCAGTGAGGTGATGGCTAAACCGGAGTGTTCCCACATTAGGGACCAGGCCCGCCCTAAAAGACAGAGTGACTGGTTGGTCAGACTGTGACACCGGAGACCGGGGTTTGCAACCCTGCATGTGGTTAAGTTTAGGCAACAAAAGTTTGTTGATTAAGATTAGGGAAAAAGCATGGTTTCGGTTAAATATTAATAGAGTAAACATGATGTGTCTCATGCTACAACTCACTTTTCTATATTAAACAAACACCACAAAATTTCCATAACCTGTTTTAGTGACCTAACCCTAACCATACCTTAACCTCACTTTATTTGCCATAACTACAATCTTTTGCTAACTTTAACTCTACCATGTTCTCTCTGGCAACAGGGTTTTTTATGGGATGTCCTGATTCTTGTCAATTCTCAGCTGATGAGCCTCTTGGCACAATGAGATTACAACTAACTGACACACATGTGCTTCTAAAATTAGATTAGGGCAACAACTAACAATTATTTCCATACTTGATTAAGCATTTCTTCGACTAATCAATTAATAGTTTAGTCTATAAAATGCCAGAAAATAGTGGAAAGTTATGGAATCAATATTAGTATTGCCAACATTAGTAGGAACAACCAACATCAGTAGGGAATGTCCAGTCAAAACTGGGGCTTAAAATTCCCACCATCCATCCACTAAAATAATTATATGTAATACAGTCGACGTCTCATTTTTCTATTGCTTTGAACTGATCGTCTCTGTAGATCATTTAATTAAATCTCTACTGCCCTAATTTGTCTGATATGCCTTCTAATGAGTGGGAAAGCTCCAAGTGACCATGAACAATGATTTTCAGAATATTTCCCATGACTGCAACATTTCCCCTTTCTGTTATGTGTGCCCTTTGGCTAATGCGATTCAAGCTTTCCAAAGTGTTTAATGCATTTGCCCTCTGATGTCATTCATTCATTCTCATTTCAGCATAATTTGATGTGCTCAGTGTTATATTCCAAGGAAGAGGGAATCTCTAAAGGAAACTTAGTGAAATCATTAGTGCAATTTGACCATATACAACTATTTTCGACAGTGAATCCAGATTACTGGCACACATGATCATTGTTACCTCTTGTTGTGGTATTCAGAGGTACACACAACGTGAATAAAGCCCTGCATCAGTTTGAAAACAACACAAACTCAATCCGATGAACCAAAATAACCTTCAAATACCAGACCCTGACATCAGGGATCTGAGCCTTTAAGTATGGGAGGAAAACTAGAAGATGAGGAGAGAAAAGAGACAGACAGAAAAAGAGTGTTTGAGTGTGTGTGTGTGTGTGTGTGTGTGTGTCTTTGCTCATGTGTCCTTTGGAGCATCCCCAGGCCTGTCTACTCTGTTCTCTCTGCTGCTGAAGCCGATCGGCTCGGCACTGTGAGCCTACATGGTTTTAGCCAGGGCCAGCACAGACAGACAGCTGCTATTAAACCCTGAATGTTTCAGGTTCACAGGGTGTGAAAGGGCCTGATTGAGGGGCTGTGATCCCAGTGAGGGTGGTCTCCCTCCCTCCCCCCCCTTCTCACTGGAAGGTGGGAGGAGGGTGTTGGGGAGGAGGAGAAGGAGGAGGATTGGGGTGGGGGGGTGCAGGCATCACGTGACACATGTTTCTTGCTGAGCGGACCAAAATGGAATCTGGACAAAAACACACCACTTGTTGCTGCCTGCCTCTGGGCACCCGTGTATCACGAAACTGGCAGCCAATTGTGCCAACGCAGACATTAAACACATTGTCCACATCATTTATGTCAGAGAGAGCTACGAAGAGTCCATGTTGACATACTTCATATTCCAGATTTTGCTCTCACACGTCTCTTAACGAACAACTGTCCTCGCTCAAACTGCCCCTGCTTTAAACAAGTGTACATTAGGAGCACAGACTTATCACCCCTCTGATAGGATTTGTGATAAACCAGTCCTCTCCTGTGACTGGATAGGAGGACAGTTTCTTACCGTATGGTCTATTCGTTTAGGAGCATTCCCATTAAGGAGCCTTTTGGCCTTAACACACTTGATAAAGACCAGGGAGGGTGAGGAAGCTCCCCTGCAGAGCTTTTCACATGTGGCCAAAGGACAAGTGCACTTTCCTCCCTCGAAACTCTCCCCCGTCTCAACCTTGAGAAGGGTCCGAGTGCTTCTCTGTAATGGATTACATTCAAAAAGCTGAATCCACACTGCACTGGGATGTTTACTTTATTATATTTTCTGTCTTCCTGTAATCAAACAAAATGTTTGAGGTGCTTGTTTTCCAGATCACTCAAAGTTGTTCTCAACACACAGAAACTTATGAAATCAAGTTAAACTTTACAAGTCATCACAAAACATCCACTGACCATACTTTTTTTTTGCCTCTTGTCCTGTGTAATCCATTAAAATAACACATAATATAACAATTATTTGATAGATAATCCACATTTTCCTAATAAATCATTGTCTTTCTGTCTCATGTTGTGGAGATCCACTAAAGACCCTTTGTGACTTACAAATACACTCTCTCTATATGTATGTGAGTGTGTCTGTGCAAATACTGTTTAGGGAGGTTGAGAGTTTGTGTGCTTAACACTTCTCACTGTCACTTTGGAATAAATAAGTGTTTGGCTGTTCTATTGAGTCCAGTGTTGACGCTCTTCAGTCCAGGGCCACTACATGAAGACCTGCTGCCTAATCTTCCCACATTAACAGCTACAGTCGCCTGTTATAGAGATAATTAGATTAGTTTCAATAATCTGTCTCAGTTTAGAGATAGATCATGGAAGCCTTCAATTCATGTTTTTTTAGTCAAAAGAAAGAAAGAGACTCAGCCAGCACACATCAGGAAACCAATGAATTACTGAAACAGATGATGGGGCATTTAGAGGAGCTTTCTGCCTCCTGAAGCCTCACACAGTGCTCAAGGATGATGTTGTTTTGTGGGTGTCCTGACAGAAACTCACATTTGGAAAAGATATTGGCACCTCAAGTATTTCAGGTTACAAGAAACAGCTGTTCTCGGGTGGCCCTGCGACCCTCGGCTGCGCCAGATGATTTTAAACTGTGCTTGTAGTCAGACCCCTAAAAGAAGCACTTCCCCAAGAGATGACCGCGTAAAGGCAGGAAAACTTACATTTTCTGATGTGTAGGCTACACTCAAACAAACTTGACAAACTTTACTTCGTGTCAGCATATTCTTCACATCTCCACAAATGGATGGAAAAGACAGGACCAAGGCTACTTTGCGATGAGGAGGAACCAAGTGGATGAATCAAAAAATAAAAACCGGCGTATCACAGTCGCGTATCACATTTTGCTCGGTTAGTAGAAATATTATGCAGCTCAATTACTGAAATGTGGGGTGTACAGGAAATGTAAACCAGCCTAATTAATTTAAGTCAATGCTTCCAAAGGGTAAAAATTACGCACAATCACCTGAAGAGATAAAGCCAAAAGATGACATACTATTCCATCACTAATAGCACAATTACACGTGTTTCGTTGCTTCAGACAGTATGCAACAAATTATTTTAGTGCAGAATAATTAAACACAACTTTCCAACCACGAATAAACGTGTAATTTGTTATTTATCAATGGTCGCCTGAATCGTCAGCACTACTTACCTCAGGTTAAAGCAGGAATATTCAGCATGAAACTTTTTGACTTGATTCCCAGAGTCCTTGGAAGAGCTCGGAGTGTCCAAGGGCTGTGAAAGTCTGAGCTCCAGTAAAGCCTCCCTCTTCTCTCGCTTTCTCTCTACTTTCTGGCAGACGCACTCGGATGGAGATGACTGAATTCTACACAGAAAGCGACACTTTATCCTGTTTCAGAAGCGCCTTTCTATAGCTTTTTTTCTTCAGAGTCACTTTACGCAAACGGTGACAAAACTGAACCCCATGTTCGGCTATGGAGTCCCGCAAAGCGCCCTGGAGTTGGTTGCACAGCCAATGTGGGAATGCGCACCCCCTTCTCTTCCTCCCTCCTCCCTCCCTTTCTCCACAGTCTGTGGACCACCCCGAAACAGGAAGTTCACTTTTTGTTTTTCTTAAAAAAGGACCACGCTGCTTCAGTTTTCCCCTCAAAGTTAACATGCACCACAGATCATCCACCCAAGCTGATTTTCAATTTCTCGCCTTTTTGTCTTTGTAAGTAACTACAAATACATTTTTAGCGATATAGTTAACTTATATAAAGACATTACAGCATGCAAATGTTTATAAAATACTTGTATGGACATGGCTGTGTCTATATAAAGTGCGTTCCTATCTAGTAATTGGGATAATCTATCTATAAATGTTTTTGTTTACTTTAATGGTGTAACTTCATAGCAGCTTCTCGGACAGCGTGCGTGGCTGGCTACGTGTAGGGATGCTGCAGATTGCTGAGCCTTGCCAGTAAAATCCACCACAAAACCTGGACTGGAGTTCAGTCTGCAGCTCAGGACCAGGACCAGTGCCACAGGTTCTGTTTAATATAGAGAACATGCATTCATGTAATATATGTAAACAAAACTGATTATGACAGGGATATACAAAAAATAAAGAATATTAATCAAATTTAACAATAAAATATGATACAATTGCGTTGCCATGTAGTTAGTCACTTCTTGAAATTTGTGTATAAAGTTAGGCTTGGATTCATGGAGACTGTGGGCTAAAACCCCAGGGCCCCAGACTCCCAGGGTCCTAAGGTTCTGTGTGTCAATAATTTCATTCATTTCAAATTTGTGCCACTCAAGTATCAACTGAAGCGGGTCTTGCATTTGCAATACCCAAGCTTTTGGCCATCTTGTAGTGGAGCCCTGTGTCAAAATGCAGCCTTAACACCTGCACTATTTCAGTCTAAATTGTTCTCATACAGTATGTAAGAAGTGCATGTGCTTTAATACATTTGTGTTTAATCCAAGTATTTGACACATAGGGAACCCGGGACCAGTTAGTATTATTCCAGCATTGTAGTATTAATTGGTTTCCCAGTCTCTGTATATATAATGACGCTGCCATGTGTGCACTGTACTTGATGGGAACTTGGAGGGAACCGTGTACACACACACTGTACAGAGGATGGAAGGTGGGGGGTCAATAGGGCCCCAGCATTGAGTTTTTTCCCCTCTAACAGGTTAATCCGACCATGCTTGTAGTCCATCCATGTCTTCTTGCATAGGCTATATAGAATTTCCCTGCTATTAATAACACCTGTATGTAGAAATGTGTCCAATATAGTGTTTGTAAATCACACAAATACCTATTTCATTGTAAAAATGAATTGCTTTTGCCTTACAAACACTTACACTGATTTTAGATTTCCAAACCTAAAGTTCCTGCACACTATAACATAAAGTCCATTCACTGTCACAAAAGAACAAATGACAAAGCAGTGTCCTTTTTTTACAGTGAGAATCCATCATGGCATAGTCATCATAGCCCCTCTTCACCAAGTGTTTCTGTTTTGATTTTGGCTTTGATGAGTTACCTTCTTCACCTTTGATGTGACTTTACTATTAGACTGCCTGTGACCCCTGGGTGTTGTTTTAATGCCTTTGCCAACAGTAGAGATCAATAACAGCCAGTCTTTCTGAAACTGTTTTCCTTCATGGTGCCTGGTGTTATATCTGTTTGCTGAAGCTCCGTCCCACATGATGGCATGTGCCAGACACCACTGTTACTACAGTAGATCAATGAATTATTGCTCTCTTAAATGTTTTGAATGATAAACTGTTTGTGGCTGGCATGACTTGCATTCAAGTTCATCCCAAAGGCAGTACTTTATGATAATGTTTATTATTAATCATTTATTATGCATTGTCTATTGTGTTAGAAAATGCAATAGCTCATACTCAGTTTTAGTCTCCTGTAATTTTTTTCCAGACTGGAGTAGAATGTGGTTTAAGACATTAGCCGGCTCCAATGTTATTACCGCTGTCTGTGTTATTCATCATTGATTGTCTGTATTTGTGGTGTTGGCACAACTGGAGATCATGCTGTTGTTTCGTGGTTAACGTGCAGTTTGAAAAGTTCCACTAGTGTTGCGTCTGCCATATGTAATTTGTACAGTATGTAGAGTGTTTACTAGTCATGTACAGCATGTTGATGCTATCAGGTGGCCTTACTTTGTGTTGAACTGATGCCACTGGTACAGAGAGTGTGAGTCAACTGTGAAAATTAAATAATGTAAATAATGTTAACTATAACTGCCTGGGGGCGTCTCTGTTTTTGTTGTCTCCAGACAACTCTGTCAGCCTGGAGAGTTTGTTCTCAACAAAGACAAAAATATCTGGAATTCTTGTATTTATAATCACCCATATTAAGAATAACACTTACCTCTAGTGTTTAGCTATGCAGATAGTTTTGTTTTTATGTGTTGAGATTTTGAGATATCCACCTCTGAAACATCAGAGTATAATCACCCCAGTATAATGACAGCAAATGGAATTACATTTGTGGTCCTGCAGAGCACAAAAAATGACATACAACATGTCTTCACATGTTCAGGATAATCAACACACTTCCATAATAGTTTTCATAGGGACATTGTTTTTGGTAGAAAGTGCAGATGAATAACTCAAAATCTTGGCACATGTCCTAAATAGTATCTGCATGACATACCACGACACTAAGTAGGAAAACGTGTTTTGACAGCTGACCCGCTAAAGGAGCACCTTTAATATTTATACCAACCTGGACCACAAGGTGGACCACAAAATTAAGTTTATAAGGCACAATAGGTTTTGAAACAGCTGTTGTTGTTGTTGTTGTTGTTGTTACAGACATTGTTAAACACATTGTTGAAATAAAATGTAAAGGGATCTAACAGTACTAATAATTTAAAAAAAAGTTAAATGTCAAAATTATTTTTCAGCCTGATATATTTATTGAACAGTGTGATAAAATTGTACAGTAGCACAAGCTACCACAAGCTGAGTAACCATGATGAGAGGTGAGTTTCAGTCAACATGATTCTGCCAAACGGTGCTGTTTGAAACTAAGGATTTGATTTTGTTACTGATAGCATTTGTTTCTGTACATGTATCAGAAAATATCAAATCTACAGGCATGAAGCAGCTTTACTTTTAAGCAACAGTGAAAGCTGAGTCAAAGTCTTAACAGTTGGTGACCTGAACCAAGGCAGGAGTCCATTGAGAACATACGGCCAGTGGTTAAATCAGACTTTGTCAATGAAAGTCATGGGCTTTAGTCCTAATATAGCTGCTGCTGTAGCAGCCAAGCAGGGAGTTCTTGGATGTAAATCGGCCTGCAGATGCTGGAGCCATATGCTTACTCTGACTGCAGAGAGAATCCAACACACTCAAGATTATCAATGGGAGGGGATTAGAGGTGAAGCAGCAAATCATGGTGAAGTTGTGGGCCAGGTCTGTCTGTAGATCACTTACCCCACACCTGTTCATGTCTGGTCATCCTCTTTAGTATTTTTCACAAAGTTAATACTCTAGGGCCACAGAAAAAAAATTGTGACGCTATTTAAATATACTATTGAGGCACCATGTCTGGTAAACAGCTATCAAAATAAAGTATGTGATAAAGTATGACTTAATCACATAATCACACTTAATAAGTTGATCTATTGTTAATAAATATTGATTGCTGCAGCTTTAAAGTATTGAACAAGGATGTTGCCAAATGTAATCTAATGCAGAAACAAAAATCAAACAGCAACTTTAGCAATGCTTCCTTAGATAATTAGCAAGAAGTAAGATTGCAGTGTTTTCTATGCTATGCTCTTATTAGAGAAAGACCACATGCATGTCTCAATGAAGCCTAGAGAGGAAAGGTGAATGGGACAGAAATAAAAGTTACAGATGTCTACCTCCAAAGCTCATAGAGGGCTTACAGCACTAGACGAATTAGAGACAAGATAAGTAATGTAGGTAAGTCAAAGTAAAAGCTTTTGGCCATGACATTCAGTTCAAGTGAACGTGACAGCAGTCAAGCTGCAAATGAGATCTTGCTTCACTGCTTATCACTTTTTTCTTGAAACCTGGCCTAAGCATATTATCACAAAACCTTTCACTGTCCTTAATCAGCAGAAGCCATTAGGTGGTATTGGTGATTGCTTGCACTTCTGAAATATACTTTTACTTAATCTGCTGTGAGTTATATACATTGATGTGACAAGCTGAGATATTCCCATTCTTGCCAGAATATCCACGTAACATGAAGCGTAAACAGTGCATTAGCTTGTTAAATTAAACACAATAGAAAAAGCATAATTCATTCTCTACTGAAAGTTAAATAAAGGAGCATCCACGTTTAGAGTATTTAAGGCCACTGGAGGATACAGAGGAACGTGCATGTTAGCCAAGTGAGAGGGAGAAAGCATCTGTCACTAAGATTCAGGGCAGCTGGACACCATTCCCCCGTGCAGCAAAATCCACAAAATCTTTTACAGGATTTGTTTTTCCATTGCAGATGGCCCTTTGCACATGTTTTCTTCCCATTGGCCCGGGGTCTGCTGCAGGTACTACATATACGGGTGATCTCTGCCTGCACTAGGTTTCACCTCAGGCCCTGCACACTGAAGAGAGGAAAACTGGAGAGGAGAGACTGCAGAGGATAAACAATACAAGAGGAGGAGCAGGTCTGCATGAATGTTGTGTACCTTCAGTCACTGCAGGGGGGACAGGTAAGAGTTGCAGAGAGATCTTATTGTAGTTTGTCAAGGAATCTAATGCACTGTGCATTTACTGCAACTGTTTTTGCAATGCATGCACACATTTAAAGGTATTACATTTGCATGGTCGCTTGATAGTTGCAGCATGTACAGTATTTGTGATGCATATCCTATACAGTAGGGTTGTTAGGGGTAACTTCAGCATGCTACCACATCCAGTTTAATAGTATTTCTAGCATGCATTTGTTAAGTTGAATTGTTGAGATTTGCACCAAAGTAATGCAAAAAAGACATTACTTCTACCATGCTAAACAAACATATTTGCTCCCTATATTTTAACTTTTTGATTAAATCTCATGCCATGTCCATAATTTAAATGCCCAGAAGTGAGTAATGTTTGTGACTTACCTAACAATAACCTAGATCTAATTGAACATGGACTACACTTTCACTTAACATACTACTGTATATATTTGTCTGGCAAGTGATGAATGTTTAAAAATGCTAAAAATGTGTTTTCAAAATTAACACTATTAAGTACAGCAGATGAATACAGTTAGATTATGTGATACACACTAATGAGTTGTTAAAGTAACAAACCACAACTTTGTTTTCCCCAATTTACCCAAATAACCACAATTTACTCTCACAGATATCCCTTTACCTTAAATTTAATTCAATATATCTTTATCATATTAAACTTCCACAGTGTGTTTAATGGCCTGGAGTTTCAATCATATAGATTGCAGGGACTTTTTTGAATAAATGAAATTAATGCATGAAAAAAATTCCACTCTAAAAACTGCATGCTTGCTCCTATCATCCAAGGCACCCCCTATTCTCCTGACATTGTCAAGTTACTCCAGATTGAACATCTCTTCTATATTGGTGTAATGGTGGAATATTTGATTTATTACAAATGGAGTTCTACTTTAAACAAATAGACATTGATGACTGAGCAACTGAGACAGTGAAATGTAGGTTTTAAATGAAATGGGTGTTACATGTTTTACAGCATTATCTGATAGTAGTACTACATGCTGGCCAATCACGAGTCATTGTAATCCATAGTACTGTTTTGAATGGATTATGTACACTAAACTGTAAGACAATTTAAACAAGAGACAGGCTGAGTAAGGGCTTTTTACCATTTGTATTATTTAGTTTATAATTATTTAATGACAAATGAAAGACAAAAAATACATTTTAATAGAAATATAACTATAGTGTGTTTAATCACATCAAATTTTATAGGTTTTTAATTATGCATTTTCATTGCAATATTTGTAATGTTGCAAAAAATGTTGATAAAGAAATATCACACAGTTGAGTATGAGTAAACAAAAAGAACATATAATATCATGATATATGTGTATATCTATCTATATATATATATATATATATATATATATAAGAACATATTATATATGTATATCAAATCTGTATATAATAGTTTCCATGTGTAATGGACTGCTATTTACTATGTATGTTTATGTGTGTGTCATATTTTTCAGTGTAAAATGATGTCAAAATGCAACTTGTCAATATTACAAGAATGTATGCAGCTATAAGTGCAGATGTTTTGCATGCCAGCATATTCTGTGGAGAAAATGTAATGTAATAAAGGCTAGAAATAGTTACAGAGACATCAAGTAAATGCAATAGATGCATTTAACATGTAACACATACATTTATTAACACTGTGTGCAAATGATCATGTAAATGTTTCATTTTGCTTCTTTATACATGTCATTTAAAACGTTTTTTGTTGTTGTTGGGTCACTGTCACCAGAGGGCAGCATAATACAAGCCTGTGAACAGTGCAACCCAAAACAGCATGAAAACAACACTATCCTTTATACAGTGTTAACCATTAGAGAGCTGTGAACATACAGAGGACGATATTATTACTTACACAGTGTGTACATATTCATAATATTTAAAATATAAGATATTTAAGATATATATAAGATATACTGTATCTTATGTGGCACACTGAAGTGTTCTTGATTTTGTCTGGGGGGTTTTTCTTACTGACAGCTTGATGAAGCTTGACCACAAAGAAAACCACAAATGTAATTGCTAAAACCACTATTTTTAGAGGAAGTGAATTAATATTAAACATTTACTGCGTACATATAGCCTGGATCATTGTAGAGTCAAATGTCAAAATGTTATGTTTTGTTTACTCATTTTGTACATATATTGACTTCTGTTTACAGACATGTCCTACATTATCATGTGTCCGTTGCAGACCTACCAACTCCATCATTTGGAAAGATTCTACAGCATCTCAGCAAATACTGTTGTGTGTGACAGGAGAGGCATATTTAATGACTCTTTATGTCCTCAGGTAGGTATGTACGCAATAAAATGTAATGTGCAAACTTACAGTAAACTTCTCTTTATATGCTATATTTTGGTCCAACTTGGTCAAAATGTTGAACTAAGTAAAGTATATTTTTATGTTCACATGTGCGCCATCTAGCCATAGTCAGAACCCAAAAAAATGAGTGGCTGCATTATATAAGCTCAATCAATAAAAGAAAATGAATGAAAAGAACTTCCTTTATCCTATATCCACTGTTGTGTCTCCTATATTGCAGCTGAAAATAAAAACTTGTATCTATTCTTAACAGTATTTTAATCCAGAAAATGAAAAAAATACCTAATTTAACTATGCTAAAGGTAACTAATATCTGTACACCTGGTTTTGTTTCAGAAAAAATCAGAATCTTACTGTGATTATTGATTATGATCATTTATAATTAGGTCATGCAGGCTAAAGCAACATCCATCATTTAAGTAAATTAAGTAAATAATAAACAGAGTCATTTACTCATTCAATCTTATCCAGCATACATTTAAAACTCTGTAAACTGTCACATTAGAAGTTGGTATACAATAACCTGATTGGATGGATTCTCTTTAGTCTTCCTTGACAGAATTAGGTCCCCACAGGAAACTGTGTGTGGTAACACCTGAGCAAGGGTTAAGGTGGAACACCAAGGACTGTGACATTAATTCTCTGAGCTGATGCAAGCTCCTGCTGGATCATGAACTATTTAAATCCAGCAGCCCCTGTTCTTATTGAAACACTTCCTCACAACCCACCTGTCTTTAAAGATACTGGGCTTCAAATACTAAAGGGTCTAATGGAAGGATTATTAAACTGAATATCTCAAGGTCAGGGATTATATGACAAGTTTCCAAATATAATATTTATATTATAAAATTATATATATATATATATATCCATCCATCCATTATCTATACTGCTTATCCTCAGAGGGTCACGGGAGGACTGTAGTATATATATATATATATATATATATATAATATATATAAAATATATATATATATATTTAATATAATATAATATTTCCAAATATACTGGGATTATTTTTGCCCATCGTTTTCACAGATTCTTTGAAGCCAGTGTGTGTAGAATATAAAACAAAATCAGAATTTGGCTCCCTCTAATGGCAGTACCAAAAAATACACTGTGGCAGACTTCTCCCACACCCCCTTCCCACCCACAGATCCGGTCATTGAGATGAATGGGCTGAAAGCAACACAATGTTTGCACCAGTTTTTGCTATGGCCGGTCCCATTTTTCAAAACCTTTATGAGAATATCTGAAATATGCTGTAATCAAATTAAAAACTCTACATGTAATGGCTTTAAGGGAAGGGTTTCATCTTATTTCTGTATTCTGTAATTTTGGTAGCCTAATTAAATTTGGTTATTTGCCTAGTTGAGTTGTCACTGGCCACTCCAAAAAAACAGTCCTAAAAGTAACTAAAAGTAACTAAAGCATGTTTTCTCAAATGAATTGCTCTGCAATGACACGAATATATTTAGGTTTCTATGTCCTGAATCCTGACAGTCTTTACCGATTCTCTTTGCGACATTAGACAGTGGTTCCTGTACATGCAATAAGCTAATTGTTTTGGTTTTCTGGCCTGCAACTTTACTTAACTGTTTTTATTCACTCATACTGCTCCGATCAGTGCTGATGTCGCCTGCAGCATGAAGCTGGTTTTAGCAAAAAAGTCCTAAAAACCCACACAGTTAGCAACTAGCTAGTGAACAAAGTAGAGCATTTAGCAGCTAAAGAGCCTGATATTTCCCTTGACAGTGAATATTAGACTTACATTTACCAGAAGGCCAGAAACACAACTCCAAATGAATGATAATGTTGCTCCGTAACTGCTGGATGTGTAAATAAGCCACTTTTTGCCAATAATTTAATATGTCAATGTTGTGTTCGCTGGTTGTTTCTGCTGCCCCCAAGTGGCCAAAATTTTACAGGTTCCACAGGGTTGTATGAGAGAACTGCACATCCCACAAAGACATGCAACTCTACAGTGATTCAGTTGACAAAATTTGGGTGAGAACTGGTCAGAGATAGTGATGTTACGTTAGCGAACGCCCCCTAAAAAATAAAAAAAGAACAATAAGCCGTTCTTTTCAACGGCTCTCAGAAAGGAATGGAGCCATAAGATCCGATGTCCTTTGATGAACCATAATTCCCATCACTGGTCAGAGTATATAGGAGTGCCCAGGTGACACAGAGACAAAACATTTGCAAGGAACTGCTTGGCCAAACAAAATTGGGTGGGAAGCTAGCAAGGAATAATGTCCATCACTGACTCCTAATGTTTGGTAAGGGTGTCTGCATAGTTGAATCTCTGTAGATGTTAATTGTGCAGCTCCATTCTGTTAAGATAAGTGGCAGGCAACACAGTCTACATTGGAGGAGGCACATTGTGGTCTACATCTTCCCACTACCATTTTGTTGTTCTTTCATTACTTTTGTTCTCCTTATCTAGCCAAAATAAAAACAGTCAGTGGTACAAATAATGTGTTTACAAATGCAAATGACATTGACATAACAGTGGCATCGCATTGGGCATACTCACTTGAAGTTGAACATTCAAACAGATTTGACAGAGTTGACCATTGTTGCAATGTGAGTCATACGACCACAGCATTTCTACAAGCTACTAACCCTGTCAGCTTGACATCTGTGTGGGAAATACAGAAAATGGTTGTTGACCTGCAATGTGCCACTTCAATAAGGTGTTTTTGACTAACAGCATATCTTACCAAGTAGCTTTTCCAGTTTGGGTTGATTGTTGGTACACTTGACTGAATTCTGCAGTGCACAAACTCAACCCAGCCAACTCAGACACATAGTGAATACTGGCGCCAGATTTGGCAAGACTTTGGGGGTGCAGGCTGGGGACAATTTGGCTATGGCTGAACTCTCCACAGCAGCACTCGGACTAGGCTTGGGCCACCCGGAATCAGACCAGAGTACTTGGGAAGATTCAGGAATCTCATTGTTCAGTCATTGTTGGACCAAGCCATTTTGGCTATCCGGGTTGTTGGGCACATCCGATATGTGTTTTGAAAATGCATGTTTATATTATCCTTTGTTTTTGTCTCTTGCACTGCCCCAAACTAAATCAAGAAAGTCTTGGTGGATGTTTCTGGAGCACTTGTCCAAGATTCCATCTCCTGGTACCTCCAGTCCTTTTCTTGCCCACATATTGACAAGACAAGTCAGTGTGTCTCTGAGTCTTGGAGAGATGCTCAAACAAGGTATGTACGTCCATCGAATAGTCACAGGTGGTCACCATGTCACAAAAACTCTCTTCTGGTAAGCAAACAAAAGAATTCCTTGGCCAACATGTCCAAGAATCATTGCTGCTTCTCAACTAAACTAAACAAAATGCAAGAACCAAACAATGACAGTGTACATTTGTCTATTGTGATTGTTTTAGCTTTCTTTATTGGATTGTTTGCAACCTTATCTACAAATTGTAACAGCCATTGTATCAGGGTCCACATCTATAGTTCAGACATCTCGCAAGTTAGCACCTAGTTTGATCATAGCCCAACACTTCATCATCAGGTCATCAGGTATACCTTATTCTTTGGATACCTTATTTATGCAGTATCCTCTTCTTCAAGCGGCAGACATGTGTTGCTTGGGGAACTGAGCTATATATTTGTTGTTGTTTTTTCATATCTTTGCCTAGCTTGTTATTGGCAATATATCTGTTGTCATGTCATATTTATTAGACCCATACGGTGCCAAAGACAATCTACAGTGTAGGACTGTCTCTTGAAATTGGCTGCAGTCAAAAGCCTAAGCTATCAGGTAAGTACTGTTAGCTCCAAGTAGCATAAACCTGTCTCTAGATGGTAGGTATAAAATATTGCAGTATGATATTGCTGTTAGGCATTTAAAACGTGCATGTTTTGATATGTTTATACAAGAGACTCAGGCGCCAACTCTGACTTGCCTTAGGCTTAGGGCTTACTAAGGATTCTATCCTGCATTTTTTCAGGCCGGAAAGTTGAGTTTTTGTTCTTTTGAGAGTAGACATGTATTCTGAAATTTGCTCACTTGTAGGAATCCAGTTTTTTTTTTAATCAAACCACTCAAATTGGAAGCTGGATGGTTGGGACTTTTCTGACAAGGCAAAAGTTGTGTTTTAGTGAGCTTCTGCACCTTTAGTCTTAAGCCTAGGTTTTCAGTCTCACAAAATAGCTTACTTGTAAGCAGGTCCTACAACACAATGGCATCTTTGACACCTAACCTGCTCCAAACATTTAAAAAGCCCTCTGCCCCACTAGTCAACTCTGGACAATGCCTATTTCTAGAGGATCCTGTGAACTTAAAAGCACAGATATTTGCAAGGGCACTGCTGACACTCTCAGAACCTCTTGATTTACCTCTGTTGATCTAGCAAACTTCTCTTCCTTCTTTATAACCATATATCGTTTTTATAAGAAAGAGCCCAGACAGCAGAAACATAATCCAATTAAGTTTTTAGCAACAGAGGCTTGGAAGCCAGATGCTACTGCCTAACCACTAGCAAATCAAAGTCAACATGTTTGAATAGAAAATCTGAATTTGGCATACCCAGATGGACTACTCTACGCCCATGACCCCTTTAGAAACAATTCAAGAAATTGTATGTACACCCAAATCATCTCATTTCTATGTGTTTTGCAGTAGTATAACCAACAAAAAACAAGCTCACAACACAAACACATGAAGAACAGAGGTCAAAGTAGGTCTCTGTTATCCAAGGATACTTTTGCTTCTGCATAGACTGTAGTCCACTTCAGTGGTAATCAGATGTTGGTACAGGAGTTTGGGGTCTCTTTCCTTTCTCATTTTAAAATGTGCCTCTTGGCCACTGTTGATAATCAGTGCCAGTACTTGCCCTGATAAGTATTCCCAAACATCAGTTATATTTCTGCTCAGCAATAGGCTAGAATACTCATGAAATATGGATACTGTGTAACAACGCTGTTTGTTGTTCCTGTCACTGGCATCAGTAAAAGTACACAGTATATGAGAGATGTTTGATATGATGTGGAACTTCATGTCTACAACTACAGCTGTCATCTTCAGCTTTATCGCCAACAGTTTTCACTGATGCATACTGTATATCCAAACAGTAACTCTAGTGCCCTCTACTGACCAAACTGTAAATAACCAAAACAGCAGTCACTATTACTATATTTACACCTCTTTCTTTGCTGTCTTGGAACTGTGATAAGCAAGAAGCTGATTTGGCATTCATGACACCTCAGACAAATGTTTGTCCAGATAAGGAATGTTTTGAATATTTTGGACCCCCAAATTGGACAAGTTTTCTTTCCTTTATATGCAATTCTTGTACAAGATACATACTGATGAAATTGCCTTGGATGTAAATGTGACAGAATAAATGGCACGATCACAGTAAAGCAGGAGTCAATTTAATTGGATTTTTCCCTGTAGTAAATCTGAATAAGTGACCCTCAAGCTTATTACTTAAACAACGCCACCAAGTGGCAAAAACTGAGAAGTGTTTTGTAAACACTGGCAGTATACCAGCAAATGTACTTACAATTGCTTGTTAGACCTTGGCAGACAGGCTAACTAATACATTTATTACAAGAAAAAATATATAAATATTATTTCTGGCAGTTAGAAATATTTTGATATTTAATAAATATCTTATCAACACCAGTTAATGTTAAATGTGTAGGGTTTTTTTGTCAGCTAGTGAGAAGCAAACATTCTGACAGATATATCATCAGTAGTCAAAGTCTGAGACAAATGAGATTTCAAGATATTGCAACAGGTGAAATCATGAATGTGTTATTTCTACAGTGCATTTTAATATATATTCATTCAAAGTATTTTGTATATTTTGAAGAGTTATGTGAAACTATTCTAGTCAGCGTTATTGGATTTACCATGTCGAGTTATGCCATGCTATGATTTGACTGGACAGGTTTTCTAGTCGTTGCTACAATCCTTGTCAATGTGATGTATATATATGACATTTTCCAATATGCAGATTATATTTCCATTATTAGGATTATTTATATCATGTTGAAATTTCTTCCTTTTACAGTTTAATTTATCCAGGGAAGACTATTGAAATCAAATGACCTATTTAACAGTGGACGCAAAGTCAAAAGTAAAGCTCTACCTGAGTTCACATTAAGTATGCCGGATGTTGTTCTGTAACAAGGCACTTCTGATGTAACACAGAACAGGTAAGTAGGTCTCTCGTAATGGGATAATCCTGTGGATTTAAAAGTTATTTAGTGCCACGTACATTGGAGCAAGACAACACTGCAGACAACATTACAGATCTAGGCACTTTGAAATGGTTCTTAAGGTATGAAAGGGGTTGAATTTCCAAACAAATAGCATATTGTGACACCTAATTGAAGTGAGACCAACCAAATACATATGGGTATAATCTAGGCTTTCTATAATTATAACAAGTTAATAATATATTCTCTATCACATTATGTTTTCTATAATTTCTACTCTTTTACAGGTTGGGTACAAACAGTATAGCACACATAACTATAGGACATATAACATTGCCCTGTAGATAAAAATTGGTGAAAATCCTGACATGAAGCAAAATTAGATAACAACATTAACTTATGTGAGACAGTCATAGAGGTATTTTGGTGGAAATATCTCAGCATTCAGCTATACTTGACATTTATTTGTGTACAGTGCATTGTACGGGTTCACTTTGTTGGCTAGCCTACATCTTAGATTGCTAATTGAATAATTGATCTGTCCTCTGCTTAGGGATTTGATTTGACCGAGTCAACAGTAAGTCTGACGGCACTTTTGCAATCAAAACCAGGCTCACCTTTCAAGAATTTTCCCTATTTGCTGTACATATTAATAGCACAAATCCCTGAACACATGTCATAGCATTATTACTGAATGTTTGACTACATTCATACTGCAGGCAAAAGTGTCCCAAATCCGTTTTTCTTGCTCATATGTGACTCAGATCTGTTTTTTTTATAACAGTGTGAACAGCACAAATCACATGGAATCTGATCTTTTCAATTCTGATATTGGCCACTTCTGTATGTGGTCATATATCAGATACAGGTCTGAGTGCACTAATCTAAACAACCAACGTAACACTTGTTTACGGTTTACCTGAGGACTGAAAGGAGAGAGTGTGAGAGCAGGTCTTTCTCAGGTTGTCCTGTCATAACACAACAGGCGATGAGTCTGACTGACACCTTAAACCCCCCAAGGGGATTTGTGGGATTGTGAGTGGAGTGAAGGATTAGGGTTTTAGTGGCGCACAGCAAACAGTGGGTCTGTGTGTCAGTGTGTCAGTATATCAGTGAGTCAGTAGGCTTTTTTTTCCAAGAGTAGGTCAGCTATCTACTTTCCATGAGTGGGGCCAATGCAATTACTTTCTTGTGTCAAAGAAAACTCACCAGCTTACATGTTAACACCAAACTGTCCTCATGTTCATACACTAAAACCATCACACCTGCAGCCACACACTCAGCCTTTACCCATGTTCTTCTCCTAACATAAACAAAAGGCTTCTTTTCTTCATGGGCCTTGGTGGGTGACTTGATTACAGTTGCTATGAGGTGCCGTACATCCCAGTGAAGGATTTGACATAATTTCATCATTCAGTCTCAGACATCTGGAAAGGACATTTGTTACCCTAAAACCTAAGACATTGCAAGCTGCAATAAACACAAAAGCACAGATTACAGAAAAACACATTTACCCACTTACCTCTTGGGTTATTGAACCAGACAGTCTTGATATTTTTATCTTTAGTTGTAGTTTTAATATCTCCTGCTTTAGAATCTGCCACCACCAAAATACAATGGAGGTAAATGGAAATTTGCTTGTGTCACTCAAAGCATTAAAAAAATGTGTTTAAGAAGTTAACATCTATGTCATTTTCCAGAAACAATGGCCTTGTTACTCTGAATAATCTACAGGCATCACTGTGGAGCATTTTCAGTACTTTTAGCTTCTGCTAGAAAATAATTCCCAATGAAAACTAGACTATTTCTTTGGTAGAAAGTAACTATAATCAGAATGGCTTACATCAAGGTCTGGGAAATAGCCTTAGTGTCCAGGACATTGTTTTTGGAAGGACTTCTTGAGTTTTGCTGAGGGTTTTTTTATGTCATTTTTTAATGCTTTTATCACCACAAACAAAATCCCATACACTTCCATTGTATTGGGGTGTTGACAGAAAACCCAGGGAGGAAATCTCAAAAACCAGCCAGTTTGTTCTGCGCCAGTTCAGGGGCTGCCTCCTCCAGGGTCCACATTTTGTATCCAAATACAACAGGTTGTACCATTTCAAGTTTATGCCCAACAAGAGTATCCTTTGCATCCCCAAATCTGCTGTGTGCTGGTCCCTTTATTTATTGGTGCTCATCCATATTAACCTGGTACATGGTTTGCTAATTGCCACTGAAGCAAAATCTTACCACTCATACTACAAAAGCAGTTATCATGGAACTTGTCGAAGTGTACCACATTGTTGGATGACAGCTCTAACACTCCATTAGTTTGTGTTTCTGTGAGGAGCAGGAACTTGTAACGATGCTGTGGTGAATCCAACAGTCACATTTTAGGGTGAAAATTCAGCTCACTAGCCTTCAGTTCACCAAACACCATACCTTATTAGGCTGTGCCCTTTGAAGAAGGTGGCCCCTGAATTGGGATACAGTTAGGGTGCGTAGTATTGAGCAGTCTCAAGTAACTTATTATCTACTATACAGTTCTTTCAGGCTTATTCAGGAACTACAAACAATCAAACTCTCAAAGTTAACGACTAGCTCGGGAAACATAGTGGAGCATTTAGCAAGTAAAGAGCCAGATATGCTATTCATTAGTTAGTTTCCAATTAGTTCTTTACTTGTTCTTTGGTAACTACTCAGAATTGTGTGTACTCTGTACTCAAGTATTACCATTATTTTGTTCGCTCATCTTATTCCATTAGAAAAGCGAAGATGTATTGAAACTAATTCATTTTAGAACAGTTCACCATCACCCCAGAAGGGGGTGCCCAATACCTGGACTACGTCAAACCTGAAGGCCTCAATAAAGTAAGGTTTCTGACCAGTAATGGATGAATGGAGAGAGCTATGTCTGACATCTGACTCACTATTAAACAATGCCCCTAGGTATAAGAAAACCCAAATGCTAAAAAGGCCCTGAAGCTAATTAGTTTAGCTAAGCGAGTTTCTCGTACTTCTGTTTGATGGGCATGACTGGCATAGATAAAAAGATTTTGCAGTGAGTCTGCAAGATGTATTGTACTGATTAGTGTGTCTGTGGTGGGTAAAAAAGCGAAACCTATTTTCCAAGTATTCACAGTGATGTGGAACTAACACTGCTGAATACAACTATATATTCTGATGTGTGTTGCTTATGTTTCAACAACCTTATCATGACTTATCACGACACACAATAATTTCATGTTTGTTTTCATGCTCTTGAACTATTAAAATGTTCATCCTTTAAGCAACTGAAAGTAGACAAGAGGGACTTTAGATTTAGAATGGAGATTCAGTCCAGAGAGATTAGTAGGTCTAATGTAGATGAGGAACATGAAGGCATTACACAAGTTCTCAGCTGGCTTTACAGATACTAATCATGTGACACCAACATGAGATACCTGATACTTACATTTACATTTGATGTCTGCATAAACATTTTCGTTTCATTTCAGTTTCTGTCAGATGTTGAGGTATCGGTCCACTTGAATTTCCGCACTCAGAATAATATTTAACATAATCTGCTGATTTTATGTATTGCATGTGCTTAGTGATAAAACACCTGCTTCAGCCTCATTCAGTCTTTGTGGCGAAGGTGCTCTTTCTCTGAGAGTGGGTGAGGATAGGGCTATGTGTAAAGGGTAAGAAAAAAGAGTCTATGTGGTTTTCATCTTGTTTGTAAGTATTGCTATCAATGACAGTATTCACTAAGAGGAATAACCACATTGGGCCACAAATATTTTAGCATGTAACTGCTGAGTTATCACTGATGACCTCAACATATTAGACCATTAACCAGTAACTTGGACAGAAATATGTATAAATAACTTGTAAAATCTAAAAAACATTTTTAGTGCCAGACTACCCTCAGACACTGATTATAGTCCATTTTGGATGGTGCAACATCAGCACCGCTGTTGGCTGCAGAAGGGGAGTTGGCAAATTCTGGCAGGAAAGGACATTATGTTTTGGCCTACTGTTTTTGAAAGTGCAAGTCAGGGATTTTTGCAATTGATCTTTAGGACATTCACTGTGTGATGGTTTTAAATCATGGAACAGTTATGTATATATGCTCGAGTATATCTTATTCATATCATACAGGTCAGTGTACAGTCATGGTTCACCATATAATAATGTGTGGTTGTGTGCTAAAATAGCAGGAAACACATTTTCTCTAGGTTTGTGCCTTTTCACAGTTCATACGCTTGCCAGAATGAAACATAAAATATAAACTGTATTGTTTCTTTGATTTGAAATTGATTATTTACCTCTATGTTATTACCTCAGCTGTAGATTGCGATCAATCCCAGATGCAAATGCATGATGTGAAAATGACAACATGCCAAGGGAATGTGTTTACACATCAAACACAGACAGTCCATAAAGCCACTTCCAGTATTTGTATGAGCAAACATGTCCTTTGCCTTACAGACAGGGGTAGTGTGATTACATGGCAGATAACTTGTTTCTCATGCTGACTAAAAAAAAACTAAAACTGGGTGACTGTGTTTTCACATGCAAAGAATTATTTTAACTTATAATGATGTATTTGAATCTGTGCAATAAATACGTGTGATGCTTTAAGAGGAATTCCACTGACTTTAACTAATGTTTTACCCTTTATGCACTTGGTAGTAAAATGTATATTCATACTGCTTCTGAAAAATATAATGCATTGTTTAAAGCACTTAGGGGGAATTTCTAACATTTTCTAATGTTTTTTTCTACTGTGGTCAGTTGTATACATTTTTAAAATGATCATTATTCTTTCTCTTCTAAGGTGCTGTATGTTGTCTTGTCATTGTGGTTAAAGAAGAGAGATACAATGATTTAAAAAAAATTGATGGAAATAAGGTTGATTTAAAATATTTATTTATTTATTAAAAATATACTTCAATCATATCCTTTCAGCTGCAATCATATCCTTTCAGCACATTATGACAAACATTTTACATTTAATTTCTATTACAAACCATTCACTATACATAAAATATAGTATGATATATAAAAATAAAGACAATAATTAAATTGACACAAAATTCAAATCCTGGCTCCATTTCCACCAGTTACAGTATACAGAAATTGCTGCATCATCTGTGTGCTCTGCAAACACATGCAATACCACATATTTAAACACAACTAGAGCTTAAGAAAATAAGCTGATTGACATTTGCTTTCTGTAGGCCTATTTACATTTTCTAAGTTATAAGTAGTAGACCCATCAAGCAAAATTTGCTCTAAAAATACAGTAGGGTGATAAAGTGCTTAGTAAGTTATGTTATGATGACACCTCAATGTCATGTTGAGTCCTGGGACAGGGGGTGCTTACAAGATAAAATAATACACAATAAACTCTAGCATTAAAATTGTTTTACACAGGTTTGAACTCTGAAGAAAAAATACAAGTGCAGCTTTTAAAGGCAACAGAGAGAGGTGAAACAAGTTTGTGGGCTTTTTGGACAAAAATGGAACAAAAAATACAATCTTTGGGCAAAACGCCACAACTTATTGCCTGAAAATGTTTCCTGTGTATCGTGCCAGTATAATATAGCCATACAGTTTACCAACACAGTAAGGACAAACCCATGAAACATCATCCAGAAAGCAGACAAGATCTTGCTGTAAACATAGGCAAGAAGTAGACATGGCCTGGGTCTCAAATCTATACTATAGACATATTTGGTACTAGCAGTGTAATGCTTTTGTAGTTGGTATACAAGAAATGATTGCACTATAGTATTCTTTCTAACATGAAATTACACGTGGCATGTAACACTACTGCCAATTTAAAATTTGAAAACCTCATAAAAAGTAGCTTAATGCATTTTTTCCAAGAATTAATTATTACGCTTCTTTGTTTTGCGAGCTGTTGCATCATTGTTTGCATTTTTTTCCCCAGCTGTGAGTAAAGTAATATATTTCACTTGGTCATTTTCCGACATAGCTCTGTACATACTCAAAACAAAGTTAGAATTATAAACTATAGAACTAAGAATTGTGCAGTTGGGATATGAGGAAGATGTTTTCATATCCCCAAAGATTATCACCAGATTGCCCTCAGCGAGAAAGTCTCTAATTTTACATCACCCCAGAAAACTTTAGACTTTGAGAGATATAAATGCCAACGTGCAACAGTACATGCTCATTGACCCACGTGTCTCACAGACCTTCACATTACCTGACACTGAAGCAATAGCTAAATGTTTGCTCATGCTGCTGAAAAATGACCTTGGGTTCATACACTGTCAGAGCCATAGTTACCCAACTGATTAGCCGACTTGTGTAAATAATACAGTGGAGATGCTGATCGAACATATTTCAACCTGCATGCAGCAGCGGCTGTACTCAGACTCAGGGCAGATTGTACCGGTTCAAACCGTGTCAGTTCAGTGTTTTCTTGCTGTGTAATAAAAACGGCACCTTACCAAAACTTCACAATAACATAAAAATGTTTGCTGGATGTAGAAAGAAAGAAAAAGTCATATTATCAGGATACAAATAGGGTCCATATGAACATTGTGTCATTAGTCCACATAAAAAGACTATGACTAAGTCAGTAATTGAAAAAAATAGAAGTGATATACTCAATAGATTCTCTTTGGTATTTAACCCAAGATGACTTGATACTCAATGTCACACTTTGTCATCATGAGTTAATGAAGAAGGCACACTTTAAATCAAGGATCTCTTTCATTGCCTTGCTTTAAAATTGCAACATTTAGTTATGCTAAGAAAAGGTGCAAATAAGCCATAGAAATATAACAGTTCTGTAAAATATTATTAAAAGTAAAATAGTATAAAAGTATTTAGAGTATGTGGACACTGCGACTATTACACTGAAAACATACTGTAGCTAATGTTTTGAAAGAGTTAGAAATGCTGACAGTTCTGCTCCCAATTTCCTGAGATCCATAAAACATTTTACTTTGAACTGAATCCCAGCAGCAATACAAAATAAATAACCTGCATATGATGAAAATGAAAAAAGATTGCAGCCCCTAAATTTGTACTATAGTGAAGGCTTCATATTAATCTCTTTGTCTTTGTTGTGACCTCCATAAAAAAATTTAAAAGTTTAATATAATAATAAGCGAGATTTCAATCAGCCCTGGCCTGATCTACTTGTCACCAATATAAATGTTTAACTTTAATATCACACCTTTCCTATCTGTGCTGAGTCCGCCATATGTTAAGGTTGCTCAGTTTCTATCCTCTCTTTAATTTATGCCTCTGACATATGGATGAAGAAATGTGTATGCATTTGGTGTATAATCTTATTTCAACTTGTTCTAGGCACTCAACATTTTCTCTCTAACTAGCTCTTTACATACTGCATATTACAAGACTTTAGAATTAAATAACGAGTGACAAACAGTATGATTTCTTAATATATAATACAAAAAACATCTAGTGATTTAAATCTTAAAATTTGTATATATTCTTGTTAGAATATGCCTGTGCTGAGTACTGTGGTAATATCTTATCCTATCCTATTCTCTTTTTCTTTGTCTACTATTTCCCTAATGTAACCTAAACACAGTGAAATACTTCCATTGTCATCTCCTGTTCATGTGTGTTTGTTTTTTTCTGTCTGTCTACAATACATACATACATAAATCTTTTAAGTTTCCTGTGTTAAAACAAATCTATGCTAACTATACGTCTATATGTCTTTTATACTCTGTCCTTTATGTGCATCCACAGGACTCCACTATCATATCAGGGACGTCCGTTTTGACAATGCTGTGCTGAGAGTTGAAGTACACCATGGAGAGTGGCCGACGCTCAGTGGGAACACAACATGAAGATGCAGCCGTGTTAATGCCGTTGACTTTCAGCTGGCTGAAGACAGTGGCATGGAACGAGGATGCTATGCCTGGGGAGCCAGACAGATGTTGGGGGCACTGACCCATGCAATAGTTCATATGGTAGCCTTCAGGTGCAATGATCCAGTCATGCCACTGGATATCCTTGAACTTGATGTAGAAGTCTCTCTTGCAGCACACGGTTACATCGTCACCACAACGCAACGAGCGCTTCCTGACTAAGTGTTTGGAGTGGTCGTCACGGAGACGAACCTGGGCCACCATGAATGGCTGGTTGGGGGTGTCAGCAGAGCCACCCAGGGAGCAAAGGTTCTTCCCATCCTCATAGCAACTGACCTCCAGCCGCAGCCGGTGCTGGCCCCCATCCAGGAAGGCCTGCAGGGTGCGGGTGATGGGGAAGGTGTGCCAGTTACTCTCCTGGACCTCCAGCATCTTCTCTATCACCAGGGTGCGGTTTGAGCCTGACACTCCATCACCTGCAGAGAGGAAAACCCGGGCAGAGAGGCGGGAGTCTCGGTGAGGGTCCTCAGAGGAGCGAGCGTAGATCCACAGAGAAGACTGGAGGACCTGGATACTCTGGCCACGTTCTTGCAGAAACTGGAAGGTAAGACTGAGGCTAGCCTTATCACCACTCAGTGTCTCATCTATAGAAGAACAACACATATTAATATTTTGGAAATTTTAGAGATTGTGTTACACAAGCAAAGATGGAATCATTTTAAACCATACTTGTAAAGTACAGCTGCAGGTTCATGTAAACAATAACGGGCAGTCTACTTCCACCTATTTTAAGCATTTTACCGTATCACTATTTTATGGTTGAGCCTTATTAAAAGCTGACAACAAGACATATAATGATTAAATCTAAATATTTATGACAGATACTGTACTCCTAAGCTTTTGTCACATTTTATGGAATAGTACAACAACCTAAAGTAGTTAACAAGGCACACGGACACCCTGACCTAATTTGGGTGCATTTTACGCATTGACACGCGCAAAGCACACACAACATGGCTCATGTAGTAATTTAGTGCCATACAGGGAAAAACAGCTTTATAGTATAAAAGGTGAATACCAAACTTACTTATATCTGCAAAGCTCACTATTTCATAGCCTTGATCTTTGGTAGGTATATTGTTTTCTAGTTCAAGAGTACCATCCTGTCTGACGCGCCCCGAGTGCAGTTTGCGCAGCGCTGTGAGGAGCGCCACCCGGGGCACCGTCTGAGTGATGTTTGGTCTCTCTTTCAGGTGCAGTTTGTCCAAAAGTTGCTGCTTGGCGATTTCTATCATCAGCCTTTGCTCTGCGTCTTTCTCCATGGCCGGCAAGCCACAGGACGCGCAGCCCGGGGAGCCACTGACACAGAGACCCTTCATCAACAAGGGTGCCAAAAACAGAAACGCTGGGAATGAAAAAGGCTGCGTCATCATTGACACTGAAGTAAATAGATGCATTTTTGTGCTCGGCGTGCGTAGAAGATCAAATAGATAGAAATCTTCAAATCCTTTTTCCTGACTTGTTCTTTGGAAGTCACAAGTTTCCCAAATGTTGTCAGAGGTCCTCGTTAGCAGTTGAACACCGTGAAGACAGGAGCTGAGAGAAATGAGTGGTGTTTCACCCTCCTGATGGTAAAGATATCAGGGGTAATCCACCAAAACTGGTGACACGTTGGAGGGACGCACCAATGAGCGCATCGGGGCACCGAGGAAATTACTGTGTGTGCCCTGCTCTCTCACACAACGCACACACTCACACAACACACGCAAAACACGCGCCCACACGTAGGCTGCTGACTGACAGTCACCGACACAGAGAAAGGACGATTAGTGGTAGACTATACTGGAATCAATAAAACTTCCGTCAGTGACAGACCACCTGGTATAGGACCCCACTCGCTGCTTTGCATTAACAAAGGCTTAAAAGCGATTGGTTTTGATACACTTGAGGATAAACTGGACATAATAATACCTACGTTTATCACAACAGGTAGTTTCCGTGCCGCGTTGTCCTCTTCAGGGCAACAGATCAGGATACGCAACCTGCCATCACTCTTGCCGATCAAAGTTGAAATTCAGTGCCCTTTAACCCAGTTGCAGAATACGCAGGCCTCATAGCTACAAAACAATTGAACTGTAGTGCTCGAGGCTATAAGGTGGGGACCAGCCTACTGCATTATTTGTAACGCGTTCCGTCATGTTCCCTGCAAGGTGGCATAATATACTATAAAATTATGCCTCGCCCGCGCGCGGGCGCGTGTGTGTGTGTGTGTGTGTGCGAGAGAGAGAGAGAGACAGAAGAATGACTCTCTGTCATGCTGTTGCCCGTACAAGTCTTGTCAGTTTGGGTTCTCACGGCATTTTAACCATAAAATAAAATCCCAAATAGAACAGTTCACCAAAATTGCACAGCTTTTGATAGGCTTGTAGTTAGTTTGTAAGGAGTTAGAGTGTCAAGAGAGTTACTGTAACAAATCACCTACAGCCCTACAGCTATGGACCCCAGGAAAAGGTATGAGTCATTCAAATCATTTAAAAATCTATATATACACATGATGTGTATTAACGTGTAATCAAGTTTTCTCAGAACTTGTCCAGAACTGTAACGTGTATTATTAAAACATACAAGTTATGACAAAGGTACTTAAAGTGAATATGTATGATGTTTTTCTTTTTGCCTTAGGGTTGATTATGAGGTTGAGCGACAAGCATTACTATGGCATAGAAGTACATGCCTGCCGACATGTGGGGGATTTTAGGAACTACAAGAGATTTTACTTTTGTATTGGTGCCTTTAAATACAGTGTAAAATACAAATGGACAAATTAAAAGTAAAAAAAAAATTATTAACCTAATCATGAACAAAGGAAGGCTGAAAAATAAGGTTGAAACTCATAATCATTGTGTTATGATTATAATTAAACTGATAATGTTAATATAGAGTATGTATATTGTGATATTCCATATGTATTAGATGGGTTACACCTGGTGTGTGGGAGATATTCTGTAGAAAAAATGTGCCTTCATAAAATGCTGCAGCGTAGGCTATATGCTAATAAACCTTCATTGCTTTCCAACCAAATGAATATTGTCAAAACTGGCGACAACAATGGCATATTTTAATGACACATGTTCATAAAAAAAAAAAAAAAAAAAGGTTTACATTTTGTGGCCAGTTGCGTTTGATGATGCATAAAGAAGTTTACTGTATCCTGAACGTCTCCCTGCGACTGTGAAGTACGCCGCTGACGTAAACTGTAGGTGAGGGGGGAAAAAAAGTGACGCTGACACACACACATACAAGCCGGAGCCGAGAAGGGGGAATAGCGTTTTGTTTATTTTTTCTTTAATTTGTGTCCTTTTATTCTTTGGCGTTTTGTTGTTGTTTAGCTGTACTCCTGTAACGGATTCGACTGCCTGGCTCCTCAGCGCTTGCTAACTATCGTTAACGTTCATGCAGTTCTCCCCTCACGCGGCGCTATTTTGACAGTCGGGGTCGCAGTGAACCAACTCAAGCTAGCAGCACCATTATATTAGCATTGGTAAGTCATTCGGAAAGCTCGCTAACCAGCTAGCACCTTATATTTTGAGACCTGACAGTGCTGGTACAGGTTTATAACAAAGCTCGCCTTACTGTAAACATATGCTACTTGGTTGACTAACCAGTTTTAATATGAACGCTAGGTTTCGTTAACGCTGGGTTGCTATCGTACACTGAAAAGAAAAGGCTAGCTAGCGGGCTAACATTAGCTAGGTGGCTAGGTGCTGTAGGTGGCTAATTATACTCTCCGGAGGAAGCAAGCTAATACCGTGAGCTAGCTATTGTTAGCGTGGGGACAAGCTAGTATTTTCAGTCAACTGCACAGCCACGGCTCTCACCATACTGCCATCTGTTCTCCACAGACACTACTTGAAGGATTCTCCACACGGACTTGCGACATACGGCCAGCAAAACGGTGAGCTGAACCTTTTCAGGTGACTTGAGATAACTTAAAATCGATGATCTGTAATCTTTAGTCATATATGTAACGCAACGTTTAGCACCATATTTAAAGTCCGCGTTCTCCGTGCCTGACACGAGATGGCCATGTTAACATTTTATCCTTCTAATCTTAGTTGAGAGACAAAACTCGGTGAACAAATGCGTGACTGACGTGACTGAGAATGAAGTGATTCATTAATTGGTTGAATTAGAATGAAGTGATTTAGAAATTGTGTGTAGCTGTTCATTGCACTCATGATTAAAGCACACCTTAGCTGGTGACAACAAGGTGTTATTTATTCCATTACACCGTGGCGTGTATAAGTGTGTGTGTCCACTGATGGTCAGAAAAGACAGCAAACAAGGTGTAGGTGTAATAACAAATTAACCGGAAGTTACAAACCCATAGTTTGTATTAATGATTGAATGTTAGTGGTTTATAAGGATGAATCGAAGAGAGCGGATCTAGAAATCCATCTATAAACAATTAGACTACACTGCTGGGCTGTGTTTACTGCACTATGGCATTAAAGTTTATATCGTGCTTAATGCGCTCCTAAGCTTTCTTTGCCACCTTCCAAACTAAGGTAATATGAGGTCTTAGGCCGTGGCTCAGTGAAGCATATATATTTTTATTTATTTATTGAGATGAAACAGAAACAAGCCTGTCACTCATTTTGTGTTCCAGTCCATAGTTTGTAAAACACACTGTTTGAAATAGGGTTTGGCGAGAAATACTTGACAAATGGTCATCAGTGTCTGCATCTTGGCTTTAGCTCTACATTTTGACACTTGCGCTGTAAATAGATAGCAAGACTGTTGTGTCAAAGTAGGTGGGATCACAGCTCAGACTGTTAGAGCTGTGATTCAAACATCTGCTCTGGGAAAACAGCATGTGTGTCTGAAAACATAAATATTCATATCACTTGGCATTGCCTCGTGACGTGAAGCAGAGAACTGGCAAGTGGCAGGCAAAGACTGCCAATATAGTCACATTTGAAGTTGAGATTGTCCTGAAAATATAACAATTTTTATATTCCTTTATAGACTGTTCTGAGATTAAGCACAGGTTAAGGAGGTATCCCTCCTGAGCTATTTCAGTATTCTGGTTTAAAGCATTGCTATACTGATTCTTTTACCTCATAACAGCTATTGCCTCTGTATTTTTACATTGGACACCTATCTTTCCTAAATAATACTGAGTCCACTTGCTGGTGTAAGGACAGTATCATTGAGAAAAGGCTTATCCATTGTAAGATCTGATGGAGGTGAGTCATTGAATCAACAGTCTACTGTTGCTAAGGCCAGTAATGAGAAAGATGGAGTATCTTGCCTGCCTGTCAATATGTTTCCCCCCTTATACCCGGCAACTTGCAAATCTTTATGTTGCATTACTTTTCAAATTCTGAAGCATCAAGAAATTGATAGGTTAATCTATTACCATTAGACAGTGTAATTGATATTGAGTTGATAAAGAGATTTCATGAGATTTCAAGTTTGCTTATGCATTTGTTTGGTTTGCAAGATGTGTGACTATAAACATATTCTTTATTCATACACCAGTAGAACATGTGGTTTTATATGTTGGACCTATTTGATTTTACTGTATTCACTTTCTATGCTTGTAAAAAATGGTTTTAATACTGTATTTTACCAGCTGATGTAATTGAAATAGGCAGCTGTTGTCTAATAAGACATGATCTCTGTATTTATTTGTCAGCCAGGTATCCATATCTTCTCCTGTCTCTGAATCTCTGTTTGCAGCAGCATAAGCAGAAAAGTAGCTTTTTCTAGAGAGATTTGAAGAGCTATTTATAGATCTCTGCCAGAGCACCAAGCGTGGTGCTGTTGCTGCTGCTCCCATCTCTCTTCTCTTAACCACTCCCGCTTCTGCTTCTCTGTGTCTCTCCATCTTTATTTGTTCCCTCTTTTATTCCTGTTGTCTTCGTTTTCTCTGCGAACTTTCGCTCAATGTCGTATTCTCTCACTTTTTCCCAGTCCTTTGTTTCCATATCTTTCCTTCATTGCTTGCTTTGATGTAAATTATTAATCAGAGCAGAAGAGAGGCGACTGGTTGCATGGCTGTAAGTCTGGCCTCAGATTGGGTATAGCTGCCTGACTGACTTCACTGTATTTGCTGCAAAGCTGGAGGGTTTTCGCATGATAGTTCAAAGGGAAAGAGAACAGAAAATTTATCACATGTTGAAATTTACCGTTGAATCATCCAAGCGGGGGTTGAGAAAGTGTCTGTTTTGTCAGTAAATCTGCTTGAAAAATACACTTTTAGAATGAGTATCCTTAATGACTTAGTGTAAGTGTAGCTTTACATTCAAACATTTGGACCTCAATCAAATCATGCAAAATCATAATTCAATAAGAAACTGGTTATATCCAAACATAGTTGTATTTAGTATAGCCCTGTTTTGGCCTGTTTGTAATTTTGCAGTGTAGATAATAACCATTTTCCTAGTGTTTCCTAATAGCGTTACCTCACATTATATGCTCGTTTAGAGACTGCAGCACCTTGTTAGTTGATTGTGTTCATGAACGATTTATCTGTGGTATCTTTGGTTACTGATCCTTTCTCACCTCCTCCCCTTTCGCCTTCCTGTCCATAAGCCCTTCGCTGTCTTCTCTTACTGTCCTGTGAAAGACGCTACCTGGGTTCCCTAATGCAGAAGAAGCTGCTGGACTTGGTTTGAGGCATTAGGGGGCATTAGTGCATGCCATCCCCTTTATCCCAGTCATGTGGTCAACCTGAGACCTTTTTCCAGGCTCATGCTAGGATTGCAGAGTCATTGGTCGGTTTCTCGTCTTAACTAGGCTAAATTAGGATACAAGGCCAGTTGTGTGCTAAATGTCCATCCATCCATTTTCTTTACCTGCTTATGTTGTGCAGTATCCACAAATCTTGACTGTGGATTTAAACCCTCTTGCTGTGAGGTGACTGTGCTAACCACTGAGGCACAATGCTGCCCCTATGCTAAATGTATACAGTTTAAAGTGAAATATACTGTATATTCAAAAACAGAATAAATATAGACCATTGATATGAGCCTGGACAGATATGTAGACATGGGCAACTCTATCCCAAAGGTTAAGCAGAAAATTGCCTTGCTTATCGTCAAGAGTCAAATCTTAGATAAGTGTCAGACTAACATTGTGGACAAACTCACAGCACCCAAGGTGCTTTTACAGGAATGCAGGCAAGTTTTCTGCCTCAAATTGTAGTGCTTTAGAGCATTGTAGTGCCCTTGGAAATAAAGATTGTAAGATTGACATGCTCAACTACCTAGTGTGAGTATTAGGCCCCAGAAACCAAAAAGGGTGTTTTGAGAAAAAGATATTAGTGGGACTTTGTGGCAAGAGCTGAAAGTACTTTCTGGTGCGCATGTCTTTACTTTTTTAAACGGTCTTTATAGGCAGTCATAGAGATGTGCTGTCACATAAAATGGATTTAAAACAATGAATATAATAAGTTAAAAGTAAGGAATTAATAAGTCATGGTGCAGAGAGGGAAATCTGAAAAATCCAGCAATGACAGCCCTGGTATGTCCCACAACTAGTGTGTTAAGAACCACTTACTAAATTCTAAGTACAGGGACACTGCATAGAAATGTGTCCTTACAGGCACCATAGTAATTCCTGAAAGCGAAGACCTGTTATGCTACCTTTTACCTCACCGGTTATGCACATTTCAACACATGTATAGCGAACTAGAGTTGTTGTTTTAACGTGTGACTAAAAGGTTCACAGCACAAGTGGTTTTCCATACAGCAAAAACGATAAAAGGTGTCACTTACCTTGGTGAAGTCTTGTGAGTTTTGATATTCACCTAAACTGCAGCAAGCACCTGTTGAGTTTACCTCTCTATCTAATCAGCCCATGGTGGCTCTTTAATCTTTTGCCGCTCCTTCCTGTCGTATTTAAAACTGATCCGCTAACAAAAAAAATGATTTTCTCTATTTTTGATATAGGCTTATTTCAATGCACTGAGGAGTTTGCAATTGCTAACATCATACCTTCGTCTGCTTCACAGTAAGCCTTAACATTGGTGGAAATCTGCACCCAAATTTAAGTGTAAAAAATGTAACATCGCCTGCTGTTTCATGCAAGTCTTGTGACTGAGAGTTTAAAAGTCTTGCTGCTGTAAACATTTTTATTTGAACGTTCAGCCTATGCCATTACTACAACAACTAAGGTTAGGCCTACAAAAGTCTGACTCTTTCACTGATTGATTTAAATCACTGACTAGGGGGCAGGTTGAATTAGAAGCATATTCAAAGGCACACTAAGGAATGATGATTGCGTCCTGTCTTTTGTATGCCACTTCCCTTAATGTCTTACCTAAGAGCCAACCCCTTTAGCTATGATTTGCCAGGAAGTGTCTTTTTAAAATTCTAATACTGGGACTGGGTCAGATATATGTATGTCTGGATATTTTAATACATCAGCAATATGTTTCTCCTTGTCTAGAGTGACTACTACAAGACCACAGAGGATATGCTATCACCTGACAAGAGAAAAAGTGTGGAAAAAATGATGCATTTCTGAAGCATCGACCAGTGCTGGAAAATGGGACAATGTTGTGCTCTGTTACGGCTTGTCCACCTGCACTGAGAAGCACCTAGAAAGTAACAGGCCCAGCTGTTGATCCCTAAGTATAACCGTTGATCTGGTTGTCATTATCATACTGTGGAGTGTTGGCATGGTTTATTAGTCATTTTGGTTACAGTTACAGCCAAAATTTTCACAACAACTAATTGAACTATCAAAGACTCGCTTGGTAGTGTTACTTGAATGTAATTCAAAGCTGGAACTCCGCCTAACTTGGCCACACATTTTGTCCCCAATAAAGCCTGGTTTATCTGCTGTCAATGTCAACTCAAGAACTCAACTATGATGCCGACATCCCTGAACTTATGCTACCTTACTCAGAGTTCCCTGCTGACGTTTCTTTTGACTGCCTCTTTTCCACTGCATCTTTCAGCTGCTGTTTGCAGTGAGGGGGCTGCAGGGAGAAGATGGAAATATGTCGTCTTGTGGGATTAAGCATTTTCGTAGCTTATGAGGTGGTTTCATTATTTCCCCCCACTATCTTTCCTTCAACCCCCCCACCCCGTTTTTCATTATTTATTTTTGACCATTGCAGCAGTACTCTGTAGCAGCAGCTGTCAGTACTGTAAGCTCATCCAGACAGAGGCTACAGATAAAGACTTCATATATTTCCCATGAAATGGAGAGTGATGAATGGTGAGAGTGTGCCTGGGCTGTGTCCTCTGCCTGCTTGCGGATGTAGGCTTATGTCCTTTTTTTGCAAAAAAGTACAAAACCCTAAATTGTAGTTGTGAAAGAATAAATCTATTTGCTGTAACCTCTCATATAAGCATCCTGTGGTTGTATCAAGTGACATTCTGGCTGATCCAAGCAGCTCTTTAAACAGCTGGGCTTCTTGCGATCCCTGGGTTGGCTGTCATTGCAATTATATTGTTACACAGAAGCAGAGAGCAAAAGATATGTAAAAGAGAGAGCGAGAATCCACACGAAAGGGAGGGTTGGAGGAGAAGGGATCGGTGAAAACTGTGCGCATGATAGCATAACAGCAGTAGGGAGAGAGGGAGCCAGCTAGCAAGCAAGGCTTTCTATTTTCCTGTAGTGCTTGTGCTTCATTCAGAAAAAGAGAGGGGGCAGTCAAAAACGAGTTTTCCGTCCGTTTTCGTGAAACCCATTAACAAAACAGAGCTGTTGGAACCCAGAGACAGGAAGGGAACAGAGCAAGCGTGAAGACGAAGAAAGTAGAATGAGCTGATGAGAGTGACCGAGGTAAACAGCCCTGAAACTCAGCTATTTACATGCTGCAGGAAATGGAATTCATTCATCCTTACGACTTAGCAAGATAAAACTAATGTCAGAGCTGCCGCTGCTTCTCCTGCGATAATGTGCTTTTATCTGTGAGACACCTGATCCCACTTGGCTGGAGAACCACAGAGCTGAATACAGTAAGCATGTGCTCTCTGTGTGTGTGTGTGTGTGTGTGTGTGTGTGTGTGTGTGTGTGTCAGTGGGTGTTAATAATTTGTAGGTGAGATATAGCTTGTTCATATTCTTTCACAACTCTTTTGATTTGGTTTAACATGCAGCCAATGCCACTGTTATAATTGCCTCTTATCTTGGTACTTTTCATTGTTGCTCTTTGTAAAGTTCCTGCAGCAATTTATTTAATTATGCCTTTGTAAAACCTCAAAAATCATATGATGGGTCTTGCTGGAAGATAATTTCATATAGTATTCTATGCATGCTGGTTCTATGTGTAACTCGTTTTATCAGTGTGCTTAAGCTAGAAGGAGAACCTTGATTGGTTTTACGTAGATGGATTTTACACATTACATGCTGAAAGATGCTAATTTGTGGTGGCTTTAATGGCGTTTGTGTGTGAGCGCCTAGTGGTCAGTTTATGTTTGCATATGCTTGTACAGACACGAACAAAACGTGTTTGGTGAGGCAAATGCTGAGGTAATGAGGAATTCCCTTCTACTGTGTCCCTGTGTAGGAGGGTGGAGGTGGCCTAGTGGGGGTGGAGAGTCACTGAGAAGTAGGCGTCACTCTGCAACACTGTCATTCTTAGGAGGGAGGGGTGCAGGAAAAAAGGACACCCTACATAAGGCCACATGTGGGAAGTCCTGTGTTAAGAGACCCTGAAGTTTATCTTCAATGATCGTCTTGGCTTGAAGTTGCAGTAATGGCTTATGATTATGACCGTTTATGAATGCATCGGAAATTAGAAATATCCCTTGATCTCTGAGGACAGTATACATTAACACCTACATATGTCAGTGTTTTCACCCTTTATTTGTGGAACACAATGTGCGAGAATAGGTAAAGAATAGAGAGGAGGTGAGAGAGAGGCAGCACAAACGTGAGAGAAAGCACAACAGCAGAGCCCTCTTGAATAAAAAATCTGTCGCTATAAATAGCAAGCCGTCCTCATGGCCTCAGCACTGTTTCAGGTTTAGAAAACCTGGCTTTTCACTCTCTTTTTCTGTTCCGATGTTTATAGCCTTTGCAAAATCAGACTCACAATCCCCCTCATTGCCTCTGCCTTTTATTCTTTTTTTGTTCACTCAGCCCAGATCTGTCTTGCGCTGCATATGGGCTGTTTATATAATGCCTGTTTGTGTACCTGCATGCGTGTCTTTCAGCATTATAATAAATCAAGATGCATCAATGTCCTAAACGATGCACCCTAATTCAACTAGTTTGATGTTGGCTCCTTAAATGACAATGATCCCATGATTCTACCCTCTTGTCAATTAGAAATGCAAAAGACAGACAACAACCACAGCAACCCCCAAATTAAATAGAAGCTGCCCATTTGATGTCAGGTTGCCAGAGCTAATGCTGTTTTCTTCCTGATGTCTGCCCTTCATGTTAGCCCCTTTCTTGAGCAAGAAAATACATGGAGAGCTGAAGTGGCTAAAGCTAGCTGTTTAGCCCTGGCTGACATAATGTAGTCCATCCTCTCGAAATTAAGAAATTATGTATTTGGATCCTTGTCTGTGCATATGACCATTACTTTTGTTGTTTGTTTGTGACTTTGGAGTTCTTCAGGTAGTTGGCGCTCCTGCAGCCTCACTCCTGCATGCTAATTGCCAATGCGTGGGAAAAAGACTGAGTACGAAATAGAGGAAGCACGAGAGGGAGAGGAAAAAAATCAATAGCAACCCCTGGAGTATCTGATGCTGTAACTGCCTTTAAGTCAGATGGTTCACACTTTCTCATCCTAGGCTTTTATTTTTTAAATCCTCACACTTTTTTTGTTTAGATTAACAAATACATAAGAAGAAATGCTTGAAAACCTCCATGCCCTCTTTCAGGGAGGGCCCATCCACATGTTCTTTCTCATAGCCTCTTCCCTCCATATTTGTCTTTGTCTGAACCTATGCTTCCTCAACTTCCACTATCAAGTTTTTATGGTGTTAGTGCATGTGTGTGTGCATGTTGAATGTTTCTGCACATCTCAGTGCCTTTTATTTTGTTAATGTAAACCTATCAGTTTACTTTTGTCATAATTTGCAGTCTATAGTAATACAAATAGATGTTACATGTAGGTAGCAAGTTAGTAGTAGCAGGGATGCGTGTCTAGTAAATCCTTAGGTACGCTTTTTTTAAAACAATAAATTGTAGAGAAAAGCTCTACGTTAGAGTCTGCTTCAGGGCCGACATGATAAAGGGCAAATGACAGTGTGATGCAAATTAGTCCAGTCCTATCTTGGATCAGGCTTATGCTCAGATGAGAGTGGCAAAGAGAAATACCCACCTGTTGGAGTTTCTAGAGAGACAGACAGAGGGAGCAACTGAGAGAAAGCCAAAGTTGTCAATAAGAGGCCTCTAAAGTCAATAGATCGCCTTCTCAAACAGGTGAGAGTGGAGAGGAGAACATGCTATACTTAACCAAAACAAGTTTAGGAGTGGTTGTTTCTGACGTAACGTTGTGATAATGGGTGAAGAGACTGAGGGACAGAGAGGCAAGAAAAACGAGAAGGAGGTGGGACAGATAAATTGCTATCCTTACACAGGCGGAGGTATTCAGAGTGGTTGGCTTTTACAGGTAAACAGATGGCATAGTGCAGCGAGACGCTGACCTGCCACCGCTGTCAGGTCAGCTACGTGATCTAGCGGCTCGCTGCCGTGTGCAGTTTTTCTAATTAACACTACCTCCTAATCTGTACTGGGGCTGCAGTGTTGCCAGTGCCATACACACTCACTCTCTCACACATGAAATGGATGAGTATAGAACAAAGCATTTAATGATGGCAACACATTTCAAATACAAAGATTCAAGACTTCTTTAATTTAACATGCATAGTATATGTTTTGGGAAGCTGAATAATCAAAGTAAAGGAAAGAGTCCTTTATTATATGAGGACTTGTGGAAACTGCTCTCACATAAGAGTGTTTTGTAGACCTTTCAAATTTTGTTTCAAACATAGGAGGTGGTTGGCGACTAGAAAAGGATCTGCACAGCTGTATTCAAATATAGTCTTAGCCCTACATAGTTGAGCTTACGCTTCTGTCAAACGGTCTACACAGTATGCATATCATTTTGTGTCCACAGCTCCTACAGCCAACAGCAGGTCTGTCATCATTCCCTTATTTAGCACAGCGTCGTCATGGTTGGAACATTGCAGTTGCCCGATGCCTGGTTTAATGGTAATGCAAAAAGGACAGAGGCCATGTTTTATCTGTCTGTTATGGTTGCTGCTTTCTCTGCCCTCTATTTTGATGGGTACAAGATATCTCAACCAGTGTGTGATAGAGAGATCTTGTTTGGGTTGTGGGTTGTTTGCAGACCCTGACCCTAGTGGGCCTGTAGGATTTTAAGGGACTATATTTAGCTGGCTAGGTGCCTGGGGGACGAAGGAGAAGGAGAAACACTGAAGAGCAGTTGAAGGGGGATGCTGGGTGGTAGAGTGTTGGTTGGCTGGATGGATGTCTGAATGACTGGCATGTTGCCTTCCTGCTGGCTATTCTGGAGTGCACAACCCACATTGTAAGAGACCACACTTTCTGCTGGCCCAACAGAGACAGCCTGGCTGTTTGACTGGCTGGATGCCTGACTTCCGGGTTAGGCTGGCTGGCTGGCAGCACTCGATTCTCCATCACTGTTTGGGCATGGCAGCCCAGCCAGCCAGCTGTCATTAAGTGTGGCTGTGGCAAATGGACGTGTTTGTGCAGATCATAGAGGACATTGGTCACCATCTGGACACATCCAGCTGTTGGCCAGTGCATTATTTAACATTTACTCAGGTTATAGCTAAGAGCTATAATTTTCATCATGTAGATACAAGTTCCACTCAGTCTCTTAAGATGTGTTCGGACCGAAAATAGGACTGCGTTAAAAAGTAATGTAAGGAGCTATGTTTGTGTGGGTGTGTTGCTACAGGCACCAGTGAAAAGACAACATATGATCCAGGAAGCCCAGTTTGAAGCCTTATCAGATGCCAAAACACTGTACAGCGGTTTGTAATACTATCATCTATCTGCAGTGTATTTTATTGTCCAACACCATTGAAACTGGCTGGATGACGTTCATTGATTTGAGGCAAAAGTTGAGCTATATGCAACCATTTGCCATACAACCTTGTGTTTTTTAGCCAGAGGTCTTGCAACACACTGCCAATAGCAGGTGTATTGAGTTTGATTATGAAGGGGGCTGGGTACTTAACATGCTACCAGTTTTTACCAGTTAATGGTCCACTTTTTAGTCCAAGTATTGTGCACATATGAAAGCTTTGGTGCTCTAGATAATCTTTTGTTTGACAGTTGATCATCTTCTCATATGGTAAACATGTATTTATTAATAATTTTAATTTCAAACAAATTGATTATTTAATACTGTATCAAGAAATGTTAAACCTAATACTGCTCAAACTAAGTAATTTCTATGTATAATTTCCGCTCAGGGATCCATAGTGTAATCTTTCATTCTAATGGGAGCTAAAATGGGCAGTAGGTTGGCATTAGTATTGAAAAGCAGTCAGTTCATTTTGAGATTAGATTGCCATTTATTAGCTGAGCTTTGTCAGTGTAAACCTCAGACTCTGACAGAGATCAGCTAGTTTTGATGGCACTTATTTCGACATCAACAGAGAAACTGGGCTTAAACAAATTGGATCATGTCAGAGGGAATGGCAAAGTTATCTTGGGTTATGTTGCTTCCCCTTGCTCCATACATTTTAATTTTAGTTTTGATGGTTGAGATTTTAATTTTAGCCCCCTAAAGATGCAGATGCCACCATCAGTTTGTTCTTCAAGTGCTGTCGTCATGTGATTTCTTTCTCCTTTTTTCTTTTAGTTGCAGCCAGTAGGTCATCCATCACACTTGACTATGCCACAGGATGTGCGTCAATCATGGGAATTGATTGAGCCTGTATTGATCTGCTGTCTACAGGATTGAACAGTGTGCTAGTGTGGCTAATCATTTCGTTAACAGAGCTTGGAAATGTACATTTCTGCAGCATGCTAATGAGTTGGAGAATTTTGTGAATTGGATCTATTCCGATCAGGCAAGGAATTAAAATGGGCTTATTCAGATGCGTATATACGTGTGTGTGTGTATATGTGTGTGTGTGTGTGTGTGTGTGTGTGTGTATATATATATATATATATATATATATATATATATATATATATATATAT
>LKNJ01002169.1:1807-50107 GCA_002120245.1 Maccullochella peelii | reverse complement strand
TCTCCAAAATGTTAATGTTTGTAAAATGCGGTGGAAATGAAAGGCAGAACCTAGAACCAAAGTCTTCCAGGTTCTTAAAAGTTCATCTTATTGGAAGCTCCAGTTTACAGGTCATTACTTTCCTGTAGTGGAAAAGACCTAATTGTCTTCAAGGACTCCTCCAGACTGTTTTTGCTATTTTCACTGTTTATTAATGATATTATACAACTTAGTATAATGGCAACTTTTCTGTTCAGGTTGAAACAGTTTTCGCTAACTTTATAATCATTCAACTTTTTCTTTGTGTTGTATTTTGCAACAGAAAGACAAGACTCACTATATTTACAATGCAACATAATGGAGCCGGTTTGTCTTGGTGTTAGCAGAGAGCAAACAGGAGGCTGGGAGTGGAGTCATTACGAAAGGCTTTGAGGGGGAGCAGAAACTGCTGCTGCTCCACTTCGCTCTCAAATGGGATGGGACAGAAAATAATAGATATTGGGTGAGAAATACAGCCAGAAAGAGACAGTAACAGTTGGTGCCGAACAGTAACAGTTGTATTGTCTGTACCATACCTGGGACCAAGTTATTCACCTTACAAATGTGTGGCCTGGAGGGAGCTGCCTAACGGGGTGATAACATATGCATCTTAAGCTAGAGGCAGAGCCAGTCAGCTAAAGACCACCAGCTGAACAGAGAGACGGCTTGAGACATCCAGAGAGCAGAGGAGAGATAGTGCCAATAAAGTTGTGTGGAAGCTTGCGGTTGATTTATGGTCCAGCAGTCATTGGTGGTCCCTCCCTCAGGGCTGGAGTCCCTGCCTGGGTGAGGCATTCCAGGAAAGCCCATGGACTGAGCTGGCTACTTAAGCTCTGCTCTGTCAGGCCAGGGCTTTCCTTATTAACATATCAACCATGGAGACTGAGATATGGAAAAGTATGTTTGAGTTCTACATCAGATGGTGGGATGTTGTGCTAAACCCTAATTTAATGTTTTTACAGCTTTTAACTGTTGGCTGAGACAGTACAGAACTAGTTTTATTTGGAAGCATTTAGACATGTTTGTCTGTCTTGGTTAAGATGCTGTTCGTAGACATGGTATTTTACATGCTGTCGATTTAAGTCTGCAAAAACAGCATGTGGCGCTTGGTATGCCGAAGTGAAAATGGAAACCACTCCCAACTAGCTCTAATTGGTACTGTGCCAGTCAAGTGCAAACACTTGAAAATACACAGCAAGCACAACAGATTTGCTATTACTTGTACATGGATCAGCTACAAATCAATGAAGGTTCTATATTTCGTCTATTGCTTTCGCCTTGTAGACTTGCATTGTCAGTGCCCTGATGGGGCGTCGACACTTCATTTCATGCATTGAAACGAAATTATATTGTTTTTATCAATTTATCTAAATTTGATTAGTGTTGTCACGATAGCAAAATTATGACTTCGGTATGATACCACCCTAAAGTATCTCGATACCAATACTGAAACGATACCACGGCAAAAATCTAAAACATCTTTCTCAAAAATCTTTTTTGCTGTTGGGATGAACTTTTTTTTCTCTCTCTCTCTCTCTCTCCCCCTGTCTCTTGCTTGCTCACTAGCCCTCGCTCTTTGTGTCTCGCTCGCTCACTCGCTCTCTCTCTCGCTCGCCCTCTAGCTCTCGCTCTCTGTCTGCTTGTATGTGTGTCTGCTTGTCTCTCGCTCTCTGTTTAGAGACAACAGGCAAATATGTAAAATAAGTACTAATTTTAAAAAACACGGGCAGGAAAAAAAAAAAAAAACGGCAAGCAGGACACATATTCTATCATGTTTCAGGATCATTTATATCATATATATTTAATACATAACTTATATCGTTTATAATGTGTTTTCGTGGCAGATTTGCTTGCGGCGGGCGGAAAAAATAGAACAGATGCCAAAACAATTGCTGCAGAGCTCCGCTGTGCGGTGCCTCCTGTGTAAACAGCCCAATTGGTTAACATGGAAGCGGACAGCAATTCGGGGCGCGTCCGCCTCCTATGTGAACCCGGCTGCAGGGAGTAGCAGAACGCTGCACACACACTGCCCTGATGGCGCACTGGCTCGCTCTCGCACATCGACGCAACTGATAGGAAATACGGCTCTTTTTAAAACACTGCCATTTTTAAAGTATTGGTACTAATAAAATGGGGTATTGGACTGTTTTTAACGGCAGGGTATCGCGGTACCTTCTTGGTATCGGTACACCGTGCAACACTAAACTTGATTTTATTTTTAGGTTTTTCATCATGGCAACAACAACACTTAAATGAAATACTAAAACGTGCAAACTAGTATGTGGATAAAATGAATATTGCAAATGTATTATGTCATTATCTCTGCCATTATGTTAACAATGTTTACTAAAGGATTCATAGTCACATGTTAGAAAGTTAAACTAATTTTTATCTTACTCAACACAGACCAGACTTAGCAGGCTGTCTGCCCAACAGCATAACAAAATAAGGTTGGAGCGTACTTGGCATGTATCACTGCTTCAAGGACACTTCACCTCTCGGCATGCACCGCTGGCTTAGCATCTTCATTGGTTACTATTGTATATTGTGTATTATGTATGCTTGCAGTAAAGTTTTAGGGTTAACTTCAAACGCTAAGACTTGTGGCCTGTGGTTTACTACCCCAACTAGCTTTAGCCTGTAAAGCTAGTTGAGTCGAGTAAAACTGTGTCCGTACCCTTTGATGCATGCTGACTTCACGGTGTGTGTGTGTGTGTGTGAGGGAAGGGTAGTTTCTGCCTATCTGCTGGGAGCCACTTCCTTATTCTGGAGGTCTGTTCTTGTGTCTGTGAGCTCAATCTGTTTAGTTCAAGGTGCAGCTCCACCAGACCTGATAGTTAGTCACTGCACTCATCAGGACGACGTGGAACAGAGCTGTCTTCAGTCAGACCATGTGTGAGGGGAGTCATCGCCAATCTGCCCATTTAAATAACTGTGTGTGCAAATGACTCACATTCTGATCACTGTATGCCCCATTAAGTCTGTGTTGCCTGTGTGTACATCTGCAGGGCTTGTTTGGTTGCATGTGTGTATGTTTGTTTGTTGTCTGTGCGATTGAGCTGTGTTGTTAAGTTACCCATGAGGCTGCTCTGTGCGTGCGTGTGTGTGTGCTGTTTTATTTGTGTTTACCCAGTGATGAATACACCGGGCCTTGCAATTGGGGAAAGGAGGGGATCGTGAGAGAGAAAGGGAGAGAAAAATATGGGGGTGTTGAGGGATATGGCTGCTTTTCTCTTGGTGACAGAGCCTGTTGCCATGGAGCTGGTCCTCCCATTGGTTGGAAGTCTGGTCCAATCGCTTAACAGCACAGATTGTTTCATCATTGAGAAGTTTTTCCTCTCTTCCTGTCTCACTAGCCACCCCTTGCTCCTCCATCTTTCTCTCTTCTCTTTTTTTCTCCTATCTCTTACACTCTCCTCCACTGCCCCCAAGCCCCCNCCCCCCCCCCCCCCAAAAAAAAAAGTAGAAGAAGCTGATAAATTACATAAGGTTTATAATGAGTGCAGGAGCTGCCACCCAATTTCATTTTGACACAGTTATTCATTTTACATCAGCAGCTCGAGTCGAGCAGGCAGAATCTTTCACAAATCTCCTCACTGCACTTGAGAGGACAAGATAAGCCCACAATCCCACATTCAGTCATTTTTGTATTGGACAGCTAAGAAATGTTATTATTTTGAATCATGTTTCTGACCACATGGTTTAAAGACTGAGAGATTCCCAACTTTTGGACAGGCTGACTTTTTTTTTTATTAGTAGCTGATGGTTCAGTATCAGTTAAATTGTTTGTGTGTGTCCTAACCTTAGTAGTGTGGACATTTGATTGACACTCTCTCGGTTTGTTGCAGATCTTTCAGCACAAAGCTTGGGAACTGTCTCAGCTCTGAAGCTAAAGTTTTGTTGGTACTCAAGAAACATGAAATGTACTTGTTACAGAGCACTGTTTTATTTGAACATTTTATTTTCACATCTCAGAACTTCAGTCTTCCAAGTTTTACATGAATGTAGTATTCTTTTGTACTATTGCCTCCCAAAACCCAAGCAAAAATATGTATGTTGCATTCTAACCCCTGAAATTTTGGAACGTAACCACAGTAGTAAAGATTAATTTTATTTATGTGGTGAATTGTTGTGAGCACTTTTCTTTGATCATCTAAAGGTGTATTATTATGCCATTTTGCGCTCTGGTGGTGTTACATGCTCCGTAAGTAGGGATGGGAATTGAGAACCGTGTTTTTCTGACAGTTGCGCATTGCAAAACAGTGATGTCAAACTCACGCGCCAGCACTGCTGGAAACTTGCAACAAGAAGGAGTCATGGAGGAGAGAAAGAAATGGTCCAAAGCGTGGCTTCATTTCACGAAGAAAGATGCCAGCAGTGCTAGTTATGTCTGTAAAATAAAGCAATATGTGGAAACATCTTTTCACGCAACATGGGCTTCAATTCCAGGAATATCATGTATTTGACACTCTACGCATGAGTGCCACTGCCTGTCAACTGAGCAGCACGTCCATTGCTGAGAGTAAATAGCCTATGTTATAATAACATTAGCGCCACACAGGCATGCTTAACAGGTTTTTCCTTTCACTAAGAGAACCTAAATGAAAACGACTGCTGTATAAATATTCTCTCATTTCATCCATTTTAGATGATGACAGACAGACTGTTGCTACAGCTCCCCGTTGACCTGTGTAGGCCTACTTTTTTCCCACTCAGAAAATTGATCATGAATCAATAAGGTAATCCATGAAGAATCGGACCGATAAGCAGTATTGATAATGGCATTGATAGCAATAAAATCTTTTCAATTTCCATCCCCATCCCTAAGGGCTCCCAGTTGATGGACACACTGATGAGAAGATGCCTTCTAGGGCTAGCATGCTCCTAGTATTGGACAATACACCGGCTATTGATGGGACCAAAATAGAACTGTATTAAGGAGCAGGGATTTTCTGGTTATTTAGATGCTTAGATTAAACATTGCCAAAGGTGTGGATTTTTATGGTCTTGATAACCTCATGTTATGGTGACGTTTCAAGTGGTTGTGTGCAGTGCTACAGCTAAATATTTATTGATATTATAATAATTTTTCCATCCAAAAAAAGTTTCCCACAACAGAATGTAACCTTTTAATTTGGTGTTTATTTCAGCTCTGGCATCAGACAAAATCATTTCCTTGTCTTCAACGTCACAGACGGGGTTTTCTTGATTGTGACTCATTTTTTCTCTTCAGTTGTTCCTCTGAAGCATTTTCTTTTGCTGTGGTTTTTCATGCGTTATATTTGTTTCTGCCTCCATTTGTCTGTGCACTGTTTCTCACATGGCATAGTGCGGTCTTGTCATTTGCTGATGCAACTTTTCAGACATGAAATGTTTAATTCCTGTTAGCTCACATGCTGTATGTAAAGCATTAATCATCCACGCCGTTGGCTTGAAAGGACATTGGGAAAACATGGAGATTATTGTAAGAGGTTTTTTAACCTCTCTTGCTCCAGCCGCACTGCAAGAGGAAAATTGTTTTTTTTGTTTTTTTATATAGACTGATCTGGTATGAAAAGGTCGATCTCCTCAACGCCTTAAAATGGGCTCTTTCACAGTGTTTCCTAGTTTATTTAACTGATTTTGTGTTTAAGCGAAGATGGTTGAGATTATACATTTCTTACAGTGATCTGAGAAGGTGGAACAAGACATTTAATCTCTCTTTGTAATTTTTTTACCTAGGTGTGAATAAAAACTCCAACCAGCTAATACCATACATATATTTGTCCCTGACATCATATGAGTTTACAGTTGAGAATGCACTGTTATGTCCTGCCCCAACATCCTGTTGTAGCAGGAAATGCATTATATCAAAGTAAAGATGCCATTTCAACATGTTAATGGCAAAAATATCCCTGGATCTGATCACTGTGGAACATAAAGAAAATAGGTATTTTGAAAGAAAAGTTTTTTTTATAGTTGGAGAAAAATAATATTGAAATAATTCAGTGAGTTGAGTTTTTTTCTAATTATTTCATATTTTCCTTGATTCATTATTTTCTGCATTAATTAATGTGATTATCTCATACTTCTTATGTACTTCACCAGCACTCTTGCCTTCATCAGTAATCCATGCAAGATCAGGATCCCCTCTCTATCCACTGGCATTCGTTCATTATGCACAAGGGAGACTGTCGTTCACTTGGCCAACATCTCTTTCTATCCATCACCCACTTTCTCCATATATATAGGTTATATTATAACTAGTGAGAGCAACAGAAAGGGAGACTTGGAGAGAGCTGCAGAAAGGTAGGTAGGTAACTAGGGAGGGAGGGAAGGAGGGAGAGAATGAGTCATAGCTCGTCCCACAGGACTGAGTGGGCTGGTTGAGTGGAGGAGGGTGGCGTCAGCAGCAGGCCTGACAATTTAAGAAGACACATTAAAAGAGGAAGAAAAAGAGAGAGAGGGAGAGAAAGACAGAGATCTAACACTTAATATTGGGTGGATGGAGTGAGAGAGAGAGAGAGATATTGATGGGAGGGGTTGACGTGGAGGGGGCGGAAGGCAGGAAGGGGTATCCTCATAGCACTGAGAGAGAAACGAGAGGGGGTGGCAGGGAGAAGGACAGAGAGAGACATAGATGGAAAAAGAGAAACCCTGTCTTCCTCAGCATTTGATCATTCATGCGCCCCTCATCAGTGTTTTGCGTCTCGTTAGGATGTTTTTTCTCCATATCTCTGTTGCTATAGTTATCTAAGTTTCCCTGCTCTGTTTTTCTGAACCTTACAGTTGCCTTATTTGCTTTTACGTAGCTCATGGCAGAAAATATGTACAGCGTTCTGGTGTGTCTATGTGTGAGTGTTGACCAGTGATGTTTTAGTGTGAATGTTCCCTGGACCGTTCCTCTAGTGCTCTGTCAGGCCCCTCGCCCCCCTCCCTGTGTGAGATTGCGCAACCGACGCAAAGGGGAATCCTCTCTGACACAGACAAACACGGGTATGCATGCACACCGCGAACGCTGCTGATATATAATATGTGCAGGCACTGAGCTTGCACACAAACTCTGCCATTACTACACACAGATCAGCCTCCACTCTGTGAAGACATAACCTTGCTGCCTTTTGTGAAATGGGTTCTCTCTGACGTCAAATGGGCGAGGTGCGTGGCTGAATGCGGAGGAGCTGAATTGGGTCGAACTGCCAGTGTGTGTGTCTCTCCCACTGCTGTCTGTGGGTTTGTACGTGCTTTGCTCACTCCTGTTTGCAGCGTTGTGCGCTTCCATTCACCTTCATCTTTCATTCAGCCTTTGCAGAGAAAATGGAGCGGCACGTCTGCTACGCATGCCTTCTCCATTATGAAATTTGAAATAATGCAATGAATGAATGAAATAACTGATAATAGTTGGAGCTCTCAATCATTACCCACACAAACAAATACACAGTGCTCATTCTGTTCACTCGCGCTCTGGCTATTATTAATGAGAAATAACCAGAATAGGACAGAACACACAGCCACTGTAGATTCATCTGTACTGTAAATTTCTTTTTTTTTTTTTTAAATGCTTCAGCATGCACTGCATGTTCTACTGACAAAATCATTCTATCCTGTTTAATTCTGCTGTTGTTGTTTTTATTTTCACCCAGAAAGTTTTACCTTACATTGTGCCTATTAAAATTGATAAACTACTGATTATTTTTATCATTAGTTACGTTTTAATCTCAATAATGATTAATCAGTTAAATAAAATATTACAAAATAAGAACAGAAGCCCATAATAAGTTCCCTGAGTCCACGGTGTCATCTTGGCTGATAGTGTCTCAATAAAAGTAAAAAACCCCAAAGGTATTCACTTTATAATGAAGAGTTAGAGAAAAGCTGCAAATCCTCACACTGAAGAATCTGTAACCTACATATCTTTGGCATTTTTATTTGAGAAATGACTTTGATCATCTAAATGACTTCATCTATCACTAAGATTGTCATTTATTTTTCTTTGGATCCACTAATTAAGCGTAGGTCAACTTTCAGCCAAATTACCCTGTTTTTCAATGCGCAACTTGTCGAATTAGGAGATTGGCGCTCTTTGGTGCCTGCCTGCCTAGCCTAGCCTGCTGTCTGTGTGAAGGCACACAGAACATAAATCACCACTTCAAATGCACACACACACAGTTGACAAGACAGAAAGCTCTTTCTCTGTCTCTTTCACTCACTCACACCCTCACTTACACACTGTCTCACTCAGGGCTCCCTTCCATTGGCAGGCTTTGGTGGGGTAACCTGACACAGTGGGCAGGGCAGTGTATGACCTGTGTCTCAGCTGGTTGCCTGTCATCAGGAGGGCCCATGTAAGAAGCTGCAAGGCCGGTAATGTGTGCGAAGTGGGTCAGAGTGCCCTGCACTGTGTTATGACAGATGATGGTGTTTTTTTTTTTTTTTTTGTGGATGGTGTATGTCTGCCTGCGTGGCCCATCTATGTGCTCATCTATATGGTAGTCATGAGGTTTTGTGAAACAGTTTCCCTGTCATTTTATCGGAAGCCTTTTTTTTTGTTTTTTTGTTTTTTAAATGTGTAAAGTTGTCATCGAGTTTATACAAGTGTAAGTTAATTTCACACTGATAAATGCCCTCTGTAAAACAGTTGATTCATCTTTTTTAACCAAAGCTAAGCAAATGGAGAATATCCTATTTCCTTTTATAAAAGAAAACAGGGGGCTAAGTTTCTGTTTGAAGGACAGATAAAATGATAGTGACACCTGCAACTGTGACGTTGTCTCATAGCTGAAAGAAAGTGTCTGAAAGAAATGTAAAAGTTGTTAATATCTTTTGATTGTTCAACCAGCTCTGATTATTCAGGGTGGCATGCAGGGGAGGGAGACCTGTACATACAGTAGTATATGGGACTAAATTTATATTGTGCTGTAGCGAGACCAGCTTGAAAAATTGCACACGTTCTACAAAAGTGGTAGAAATCTGTCAACTGGCCAATTCTTAAGACATTAAATGGGTTATCTATATTTGCTCTTAAATGCCTGGTCAATGCATCCCTATATCCTGCTGTATTACGTCAGGCTGTAAATGTGGTTTTACAAGGCCAGCATGATGTGGATAACCTCTTTTGCAGTGATGTAACTGGCCAGAGTCCTGTGTGAATCAGCTGCCCTGCTGCATGTATGCAGCCCCATGTGATGATGCAGACAGTTGGCAGAGAGATGCCAACATCAGGCCGACCGACACACTGACTGAACTGGGACACAACAGGCAGAGATTTGTACTGCTGTTGGTATTGTAGTTGTTGGGTCTGCAGTGTGCAGCTTGTATTGTGACACATTGTAGTTAAGTTCTTACGTATTGGTTAACATACCGCTGTGTTGGGCTAATTAGCAACATCACTATTTTCCATCAACAAAAGGGCACCGTCACTAGTGGCAATTTCAGTTTCCTCTTCTTCTCTGCTCAGAGCTGCAATTAATACTTCCTATCACTGCTTTACGATTAAAAAACCACTTAACCATTGTCAGGTTTTATTGTAAGGTGGAATACATAGCCCCTGCCATCTTTGGGATATTCTGGGGTAGTCATTCATGACTTTGTTTGTAGTGACCATTCAGGTGATAGAGAATATATGTACTTCCGGTAACTGATCAGAATTGTTCAATGTGAACATCTAATAGTTATGTGAACTGTGTTGTATTTATTTCCTATGTGTTTAGATAATCTGTCATTTTAATGTAATGTGTTAAACGGCATGTATATTTGTTTTAAGGTGCAATTAGTTTATGAAGAGCCTCCACTGGAGGGTTAGGGTCTCGGAAGCAGCAGCATTAATTTGACTTTCTACGAAATGATGGATATCTCTACTTTCTAGATGACCTGGATGACTGAGAACCCACATTGTTGTTTGTATCACGGTCTAAGATTGCTGAAACACCAGCAATAGCATATCCTGGTCTCATCCTGCCCTGTTCTCTCTGCTCCTGTCTGTTCGTCCCTCTCAATCTGTGCACACTGCAATCCACGTATTTATTTTTAATATCATTCTTCTGCCCTTCTCACTGATACTTGCTCAACACAAATGGTAGCAGTTGAGAATGACGTTACCATCTCCTTGGCAACCCTGTGGGCTGGCTTGTGTGTTGAAGCAGGGGGGAGTGTTGAGGAGAGAGCGGAGAGAACATAAGAGAGGAATGTTTATTCAGATCCCCATTAGCTGATACCAAGGTAGCAACTATTCTTGTATGGGTAGAGGACGAGACAATAGGTAAAGCTGTTTTATTCATAAGCACCGCATTTCTGGGTCTGATTCACAATTTGTCCTGCAGCAGCCCCTCCCTGCCATTACTCCAAGATGGTCCGATCAGCCATGAGACAGACACTTGAGATGAATGATTATCTTTGCTTTCTAATCCAAAACCATTCATTCTTTTTGTGCACGAATACACTGTGTGTCTGTGTGAGCGAGCAAAAGAAGGAGATTATTTTGAAGACACTGTGTCATGCGGTTGTATCTGCCTACAGTAGATAGTGTGACCTACTGTAGGCAGGCTTGTATAAGCAAGAGTGGGTTGGGGCATGTGGGTGTCCTGGTCAGTGATGATGTGGTGTGATGCTGCTGCTGATGATGCCTTTGCTGTTGCATTGCCTGGGTCTTCCCCACACTGGGAATCCCTGCCTCGTTTGTTCACTCATCTCATCTATCCTGCAGCACCGCACAGCACAACACAGCGTTACAGGCAGGGACATGCATGAATGGCACTCATCCATGCTTTGTGTGTATAGTCTGGCAATCACGCTTCTGATGCCTGAATTTGTGTTCGCTGGTGCTCCGTCTCACCGTTGTATGCATATGGGCTTTAATGCATACTTGTTATCTTTCTTTCAACAAGCACAAGAACTTAATGCTGCTGTTGACCCTTTGATACCAGAGAATATAGGCTTGTAGGACAGATGGATTGTTATTCATCTGTGTGGTCTCTGTGTATGCATATGGGTGTAATGAATCACATTTTTAACTTGTTCTTTCTCTGAAAACACACATTTCCCATTCATAAAGAATATGAATATGAAAATTCATAAAATAATGAACAATTTAGCAGTTTTGGGAAGATTAAACCTGACCTTAGTTGCTCATTTATTAGCCCTGTGTGCCAGTAAGCTCTGAGCTGTGAGCTGCTTTGTCCCCCTCCCTGCTTCAATCAGCAGCGGCAGCAGCAGAGGCAACAGCAGCGATGAGTCACTCAGTGTGTGAAACATGACGTCATCCGTGTCTTCCTCTTCTCCTCTTGGTGTCCAGGGCTCCTGACTGGAGGACAGACAATGTTGCTGCACTGAGCCAGAGGGAAAGAAAAGAGAGCGGTCCCAGTGACGTGACCACTGAGGTACTGTGCCCCACCCCTTTGTCTGACTGGCTAGCTGCTGTCTCTTCAGTTCACCTGATTGCTCTGTCTGTGTGTGTGTGTGTGTGTGTGTGTGTGTGTGTGTAATTTTTTTATTTTCTGTTTCTTGTAATATTGTTCTACTAAAGATGTGTCTTTTGGAGTGGGTTTGTATCCATACTGGGAAAATGTAATCTTTTTTATTTGGTTGTTTTTTAAAAAGGTTTTATGTTGTAACTGATTCTCATGAATGGGATGAAAAAGTTATGGCGTATGCTAAAAAGAGGAAGGTAAAAGAGACACCAACACCCTTGTTGGGTTTGCTTTTTCCATTTAGGTCCTTATTTAGTTCATATTTCCTTACTAGAACCAACCTGCTGTTTATGTATCAAGATGGATGAAAGAATCCAGTCTATTTTATCCATCAGAGTTGAGTTGTCACTAGGGGAAGTGTAAGCAGTATAAATTTAACGTTGGTAGAGATTTGGCTTTACTGTTACTGACATCAAATTCAAATAACAAATTAATAGAAAGAGAAAGTCATCTGTTATCTTCTTAATGTTAGACTTAATTTCTTTCGCACGTCATAAGGAACGTTATGAATACAGTAGCTACACAATGTATTTACTGTATCCATTCAGATTAACCTGTTAAAATGGGCATGTTTTTTTTCCCCCAAAATGAGGCATCTTATTCTGGAGGAGGTGTGTGTTTTTCATACAGTTTTAGCACTTTTTCATCTGTGTGTTGTTTTCTCACAGCCCCACCCCGAAGGCTAAGGCTTGCTATGGACTGTGCTTCGCTTGCAGCCCAGCCCAGTACACTACCTTAGTGGGTTCCCCTCATCTTTCTTTGTGTGGTTCCCATCCAGACTCACTGTACAGAGTCCAGCACAGATCTGGTACCACCTACAGGTAGATAGTACAGTGGTACACTCTCACACATACTGTATACCATATGTGTCTCTCTCTTTCTCTCGGTTTTCTCTTTGGTCATTCATTGTCAACATTTTACAGCCCTTTGGTGTTTTAAAACTGTTAGAGCCTTGAATTTCCCTCTTTCTTTTTTTTTCTTGCCTCTTTTTCTCTCAGCCACTCCTGGGTTCTCCACCCAACCCCCTCCCCAACTCCCACCCTCTCCCCCTCCCCTAAGAAGATGTCAGTGAGCCTGACAACAGACATCCAGCAGGAGGGAGAGAGTGGGCCACTCATCGAGCCCTGCAGTCGAGGCAAGACCTCCCCTCAACCACAGGGCACCAAGGAAGGGACAGGAGAGGGCTTGGAGCCTGAGGATAGCTCCCCACAGGATGCACAGGTGAGAGGAAGTGACAACATAAGAGTGCTAGTAGGAATCTTTAGACCATTACATTGTATATCACAACAATGGATTTGTTGAATAATTCAAATTCAAGGCAGGAAATTAGAATGCATTTTACATTTTCTGCAATAGCCTGGCTAAACCAGTGTTTATATTCAGCTGGACCGTAATATAATGTCTCTCTCCTTCTCTCTACCATGTTTTTTTAGCCAAGACTGCCATATTAGTAGTTTAGCGAGGATAGGCTCCATACCAATAAATCCACACCTATTTTTTTCTTATGGTGCACATTTGTCTAAGTTTTACACCCAGCTGTTTTGGTACAAACAGTCTTATTTAGACTTATTTCAGTTTTAGTTCAGATACAAGGACATGTTATTAGAGAAATCCCTGTCAGCCCACCGCACTGCTGTCACAGTGATACTTTGCTGTCTGAAATTCAGGCATACACATGGTCAAGAAATCAGGTTTCTCCTGCAGAAATCTTATCTATATTTCATACACCTGGTCACAGATCTGAGCAGACTAGGTGCATGCAAATTTCTGGAAGGGCTGCTCAAATAAATGTGTGCAGAAAATCTGAGATTTTGAAAAGAAAGCACATGACTATACTACAGTAGCAAGAACTTTACCCCTGCGCTATTTTAATCCATAGCATTCTGTTTATGTCAAATTCATTTTTGAAGTCATTTAACATATAAAATGTTGTAATATTTAGTTGTATTATTCAGGTAGTGAATTCTTATGTGTATTTAACGGGCAGCTTATTATGAAAATCAGTAAAATAACATGTTTCTCTTGCAGAAACGGGCTCCTAATCACAGCCATGGCAGGAAAAGGGCCAAGGTAAGTCGTTTATGATATTTATGTCTGTTTAGTATTTTCTTTGACTACAAAACCAGATGCTCCTATAAGTAGTTGCATTTGATAACTAGATGTTGGTTTGCTCAATAAATAAATAAATCAATCAATCAATCAATCAATCAATCCTGTCAATTGACTCCAAATCAGGGTGAGTGAGTTGTTTGGAGCACAGTTGAGCTTTTGTAAAAGTCAGACTGTTGGTCTTATCTCTCACTCCCAAGATATCTTCCATTCCACGGAGCAAGCTGCGTTCAGATACAGCATGAAGTTGATTTGTGTCTTGCTTAGACCTCCTGACTAGTGAAGCAGTCTGTGTCTTTTGGCCACAAACTGCCAGTGGAAGAACTCCCAACCGACTCTGTGGACATCGGCTGTGACAAAATGCACTCTATGTACTCCATTTGTCTCACTTATTTTCCTCCAGACCATCTTAGCACTGGTCTGTGTACATTTACAGTGATATAACACTCCACCCCAGTTTGTGCTGTGTAGTTTGGACATGCGTCGAAGTCTTACCTTTGACATTTTATGCATTCATACTACCTCCAAATATCACTTCACATTGTATAATGAAGCAGCAGCATTCACCATTTTTGTTTTGGAAATTTGGGTTTGTAGCCAACCAAGCCATTATTATTTTAATTAAATTATTATTATTCTGTATTATTAAACTCTATAATATAAACTATGTTATGGAATTCAAAAAATTTGTGAAACAAACCATTTTTACAAAATTTGTAAATCACTTGACCTTAAATGAAGCAAACACTAACAATTACATTAATATACTGCAGCTGCAACTACCGTACTCATAATTCGAAGATATGTGTGTGTTGTTTTTAGGCCCGTGTGACATCAAAGATGTCTAGCCAGTGGCTGGTTTTACTTGGACATGAGAGTTAAACCCTATCACTGTGTGTTTTGGGAGTGGCTTTCTAATGTGACATCCTGTGCTTTAAAGGGGATTAGATCAAATTGCTATTATCACAGTGAAATGGTTGCAGAATGTTGGATCACCCACTTTTCATTCCCCCCTTGGTTTTAGTACATAATCTGCAAAGAGACAAAGTACTTATCAGCTTTGTAGTATTGTAACTCTGTGTCCTCTATGTCTTGTTTCAGCCCCTCCTCCATTCCTCAGGGAGCTCTATTATCAGTCATAGTTTTATGTTCATTTATATTATGTTTTATACTATTACACGGGATTCATATACATTTTAGCTCTTGTTTATGGTATGAAAACACAATGTAACAGCAGAACCTCATGCAAAAGGCCTAACCTCTCAAACTAAGTAGAGAGGATTTTCTCTTTCTATCAAAACATCAGGTGAAAGAACACATGCTATACATCGTGGGACTGTACAGCATCTACAACTTTGTCATATTGTAACCTCTCCAGTATTGAGTTAGAAAACAGATGATTAGGGTTCTTTATTTTCATTGTTTATTTTCAAGCAAAAGCCTGAAATTGATCTGATTTTACATTTCTGAAAAATAGTGGGAATTAGATTTTAAAAAATCAATACAAAAAATCTGATTCTAATAACTCTTAGGGATGCATAATCAGCAGCTCATTTGCATTTTCTCCCCATTTTTTTTTCTTAACTTCATATTACCAGCAGTTGTTTTTGAGCTGTGCTTGATGTAAGAGGACCTTGTTTACTACAATAATCAATGTTATCATATAGCATGAAACACCAAATTTTGGGTGCATGTGATTTATAAAAACTGGAATGAAGAACAGTTTAAACTGATCTGCTACACTTTTCAGTGAAATCCCTAACGACAAACACAATTAGCCTTACAGGTAATATATGTGTGATTCTGTTTCAGTCTAATGCCAAACTGAAGCTGGTACGGAGTCTGGCAGTGTGTGAGGAGTCCTCTGGTCCATTCTCCAATGATGGACCTCCAGAATCGGTACTGTTCTTATCTCTAATCCCTAACCCCTCACTCTAAGCTTAGTCCATACCCTGCAGTTAGCCTAGCCTGCAGTGTTTGTACGCAACTACAGTTTGTGTAGGATTAATAATGCTTAATAGACTAAACAAAATTAGAATTCAAAATTTTATCATCTTTTCTCATAGCAATGGAATGTCGTTTTCCAGGATATCATCCAGCTTCACATCAGCTGTCCATCGGACAAGGAAGAGGAGAAGTCCTCTAAGGATGAGTATGAAAATGAAGAGAAGGAGAAGAAGGACAAGACTCCGCGAAAGATGTTGTCACGTGGTAAGATGCAACTTTGGAGGTTAAATGCATTTTGTAGCCTGTTCTAGTCAAAACCTGTGTTAACATCAGTTTTGGTACCCTACTTACTCCTTCCTACACAAGACAAGATTAAAGGCTCTGTCAAATATGTGATAATAAATTGAGTTAGTTTTTTTTACCTTACACAAATACAATGAAATACTAAATTACAGTGTCAGTTAAAATGTTCCACATTAGTCATTTTAAAACAGGTTTTGCCATGACTGTTACATGTAAATATGATGTCCACTGTATTATTAATACCCAAACTAATATGATGCCAAGCTAATTTCTCCAGAAGATAATGGCATCCCTCCCTCTTCTTTTTTTTAATTACCTACCTATCTCACTCCCTCTCTCTACAGAGGCCCTCAGGTGTCATTAGACTCTGAGAGCAGCAGAGATGAAATGGCTAGCCCAACTGTCTAGTGTAGTGGAAAATTGTGGAAAATGATCCCCTGAAGAGTGTGTTTTTGTGTGTGAGTGTATGTGTGAAAGCAACAGCGAGCTGGTGTCTCATGCTATCTGCTTCTTATGTTTATCCTCTTTGAACAACCTGGAATGTGGTTGCTGGTGTGTTGGGGTGCCATTTTAGGAGCTATGCTTAGCACCATTGTGATTTGACACTTTCTATTTCCCCTGCACTTTACGGAAGCGTCACTTGCTCTCTTTACCTACGCAGTCTCTAAACCCTTTCTTCCTCTTGTCTGCCTCTTTACTTTTTTCTTATCTCTCTTAGACTCCAGTCAGGAATACACTGACTCCACAGGCATCGATGTTCATGAGTTTCTGGTCAACACACTGAAAAACAATCCCAGGTACGAGATTGCCACCAAAGGTTGCCTTATATCCACAACAACAGGAGCACAGAAAACGAAAAAAAACATGAAAATGAACCAGATGGGATAGAGCGGGTCATTTATTTTCATTTTATAACAAAGTTAGGCATTTAAATGTCGTAGGGCTAATAATATGTTAGCAGGAGGGTACCTGCATTTGCTGCCAAGTAATAATACTGTCTGAAAAGTGTCCAAAAAGTCCAAGTCCTTCATCCTTGGCAGGCGTTTGTAGTGAATTGTTGATATAAAATGTCCTATATCCCCCAAAAATGGCAACATGATTGCATCCAGTTCTTTAAAAAAATGCAGTTTTAAAAAGATTGAAATGTCAGAAGGGTCACCATTGTAATGAATCTGATATAACCATTATTGTAAGTATTTATTATTATATCATACCTTTTGATCTTTGGTTGGTATGCTCACTGTACTGTAGTCACTGATCTCTCTCCCCCCTCTGATCTCTTTCTGCCCCCCCCCTTTGGCCCAGCAGGGATCGAATGATGCTGCTCAAACTAGAACAAGATATCCTGGAGTTCATTAATGACGACAAGTAAGCCATGTTCTTCGTAACCTCTTGTATTTAAATTTAGCCCTTCTACAGCCATTCCTTCTTATTTATAGATTGCTGAGGTAATGAGATAAATATGGCAAGTTGTAGTTGATATTATAGGGCAAGTTTAGGCTGACGGTATTTCTGGCTAGGACTCTGTGTTCCCCTGTAACCAGAAAAATGTTGTAAGTATTATGATTTGAAATACAGTGTGTCTGAAAGCAGTAAATCATCTTGTGCACAATAGTGCCAAATGAATTATCCCCCAATGTGGGACATCCTGCTTTTCACACACCTCAGAATTTGAAAAAAACATTTTTATAGCAGATAATTCTTGTGGGAAATAAGACAACAGAAGGTATTACAGGAGTTACAAAAATGGCATAATTAGAGTATTACCACAAATATCTAGAACACAATTTTATATTCTAATTTTGTTATGTCAGACAACCTGGTGAAACATCTATTGACGTGTTTTGCAGAATCCCTTAGAAAACATGTACATTGAACAAACATAAGAGGGTAATGTTCTCAAATTATTTTAAACGCTACAAAGAAATGTACACACAAGAATAGACATGACAGCGTTCAACAAAAAGAAAAACTTCAGCCATTAGCAATACATTGCAGTACATGTTGAAATAACATATGCTCCTTACAGCTTTGCCTTTTGTGACCCCTGCAGTAACCAGTATAAGAAGTTTCCTCAGATGACTTCTTATCACCGTATGCTGCTACACCGTGTGGCTGCCTACTTCGGCATGGATCACAATGTGGATCAGACAGGCAAGGCTGTCATCATCAACAAGACAGGCAACACACGCATGTGAGTGTAGTTCCTTACTTCAGCTGCAGTCTTAAGTCTTTAGGAAACTTGATCTAGAATTAGTTTTTTTCCCCCCAAATCTTTAGTGTTTGAGATAACTCGAACATTAAAAAACATTTAAAGAAACACCATACTTTATTCTGACTTTTCCATATGCTGGGATTGTAGTGGTGTTCATAGGGGTTGTTGTGTAGGGGCTATTATATGCAAATTAAATCCAGAAGGCATAAATACATAAATAATGTAAACAACATTAAGGGAGCACACAATAACAAACCAATGTGGCCGAGGTTGCTGTGACAACACAGGAACCACGGCATGAAGGTAACAGAAGAATCCCATAGCCATAAACTCTGTTTGAGCTGGATGAAGAACCTGAACCAGAAATTTGACAGAGCAGAAACATGTAAGCAAATGGAAAGTTTGTTTATGCTGAAAGCTGACACAGTATCAATATACCTGAGAAATGAATGCAGCTTACGCCTAATCAGTTAAACACAATGAATGGAAAAATACGGTGGGCTTATCACACTGTGTGTGCACTTGAGACTGGGAGAAGAACTTGTACATTTAGCAACCAGAAAGCTGTTTAAAGTTAAGTTTTACTCCACAGCCACAGGTATTAAGAGGGTATATGTGGGTAATAAAAGTAGCATAACTAGTAATTCAGTTATTTTAGAGAGCTAAGGCAATGCCCAAGGCATGGTGTAAAGTATTACATATTTGGAAACTTTCATGTCTGTTGCAAAATGAATTTGCACCTACTCCTACCATGGTTTGGAAATAAAGATCTTAAATTTATAATTAAAAACAGTAAGGAAATCAATTAACAGTCAATGATTTTACATCTAAGGGCTGATGGGAAAGCCACCAACACAAATAGCAACTGTTTAGTTACAAATTCATGATTTTAAGTTTCCTATAGCAACTGTGGCATACAAATCATCTAGTAAAAAATACAGTTTTACCAAAACTGTAAAAAATATTACAAACAATTTGCCATTTGTACTAACAGTAGAGGCCACTGGACTCCATGCATCCTTATTTTATTCCTGGTATCTCTTCTGGGTAAAATCTAAAATCATACGCAGTACATGGGGAAACCCTTACTAATTGTAATCAACTTTTCTTTGTCCATTCTTTTGAAGCAGAATAACTTTTGTTTGTCAGAAGACAATAAAATGTACTTGTGTTGAGGTGTTGTTAATGTTAACAGCAGCCAGATGCTTAACAGTTATAGTCTTCCAAATTAATGTGTGAGCATTTGTTAAGGCATACAGCGGCAAATCATGAAACCCAGAAGTGGACAAACAAAATCTGTGCAGATTTGATATTCAGATTTAGAAGTACTAACATTGCCACATTCACTATGGAACCAATTTTAAACAGTTAAACTGTCATTTTTTTCTGTTACTTTGTGAACAATTTTTCTCTAATGCAGTAAAATGTTATGTTTTGTCTAGTTTTGTTTTAGTATGTTAAAAAGCATGCCTTTTGTCCTTTTTCTACAGCCCAGAACAAAGGTTCTCTGAACACATCAAGGACGAACGTAACATGGACTTCCAGAAAAAATTCATCCTTAAGAGAGATGACGCCAGCATGGACAAGGATGATAATCAGGTAGACTGCAAGTTTGTATACCATGACATTTGTTAACTATGTCATATTCACTATCCATTTTTGTCATTATTACCACTAAATACGTTTGAAAATTGAAGAGAGGTCTTTTTGTAGCTACAACCATCAGTTGCGTTTGTCAATGAGTCACAAAAAACTTTGCTGTGGGCTTGTTTCATGTAATCTTTCATAAGGACCTTAAAACCAACAATTTAAGTCTGCATTTTCGAGATAAGCGGTCCTCTTTCTTAGCCCTGGCTTGATCTTGCTGTAGCTTGTGGCATCAGTTGGAGATGGATCCCATAGCTGTTGCTTCAACATAAGTACAGACACAATAGTCGGGATGTGATGACATAGGACTGTACCTTTTCCAGATCAGATTAAAGGAGGCAAGGTCTAATTTTGATGGCAACTAAGCTGTGAATCAGACACTCATTCATTTCCAGTGATGAGCCCCCAGACTATCTGGGCATCTGGAAGTAGGAGTAGTAGTGGGGCGGAATGGCATCAAAAGTACTGTAGCATCATCTTGACCCAGCCATGTGTTAATAATTTAAAAAGAACACTTCAAACAAGATGAGTCTTAATTGATTATCAATGGTAGCTATGTGTAAGAGCATGCAGGGTTTGAACAGTGTTTACTGTACATTGTTGTAGTTACAGAGTTGGCAGGTGGGTGTGAAACAGCATCCATACCAACAGAGATGGAAGTTGGCATGTGAAAGGCGATTTTCAACAATCTGTAAGACTTGGGGTGGTACTAATAATGGAGGAAGCTCATTGCATACTTTTAGGCTGTGTTGTCCAAACCCTTACATTCTCTGTGCACCCCCAGTCCAACCACATGTGTTTTTACATATTGTGCTGATGTCAGGTTTCTTTTATGCAAAATGTTTTGTTAAATTGATCATGATAAATAAATTTTAGAATTAGAGATGATACCATTTTTTCATTTCCAGTACCACCAACACTGAGAGTGTACTAAACTATTAATAGGCCATTTGTATGCAGTAACTTGCATGTTCCTGGTACTGTCTCTCAAAATGACACACAGACAACTGATTTCAATTTGCAATGCTTTTAACATCTCCTCCATTGCTGCCGATTCCCTGTGTTTGAGCCACAAAACTGTTTAGCTTGGAGAGGTGCTTTTTGCAATTCAAAACCTGACACTATCCACTGTGCTGTCAGACTTAGTAATGACACAAGATACACATTTAAATTCTGTTTGCCAGCTATAAAACTCAAAACTGCGACATTTTCTATTCATTTCAAAGGGAACTTAATACCTTCCTCGTACAGACGTGTAACAGTAGTTTCTGAGGTTTTCAATTAAGTATCAAAAACCCACGTTTTCAACCACAGAAACAGTATAATAAAGAATTATAAAGTTAAGCTTTTTTTAATCAACTTTGCTTGCTTTGTTGCTGCCTGAAGCAAGTTTCTCACACTTCTTCACTCCTTCCAACAATGTTTGTTTTAAGCATTGACACTTTTCTTTGGCGCCCAATGCTTGTACATATTTGTCATATCCCTTTGTATGATGATTCTGAAAGTGTTCTGTCACATTTGTGGTGTTAAACCGTCCCACGCGGATTCCACCCCTTAAAACACTCATTTTGCTGTTTCCATTGTGTTGTTTTGACGGCAGGCAGCTGCTCTCCCTCGCATGCTACTGTTATCATGTGACTTGTTGCTACCTATCTTTACAGCAGGTCGCATTAAGTATAGCTATACATGTATTTACATAAAATATCGGAATATATTTGTGAATAGTGCTTATTAGATTGTAACTGTAATTTTTCCAATATGACTTTTTCCCCAAATGTTAGATCCGTGTGCCGCTGCAGGACGGTCGACGTAGCAAGTCCATTGAAGAGCGAGAGGAAGAGTATCAGCGGGTACGAGACCGGATCTTTGCCCGAGAAGTAAGTATTGGACCTGGACAGGGTAACAAACACTGGGAAGGACAGATTAACTGTAAATCATTAGCTGTTACCTCCAGCTCCTTTGACTTGTGAGAAGTCAGTATTTCTTAATTAGACAAGAATAAGAAGTGTTTAATAACTGGTGTAGTGAAATGTGGTAATATTTATACTTGTCAGTGGTTCCCAAAGTGACCCGTTAATACGAAACATTCTGTACTTGCAAATCCTCATCACAGGATGCATGTATGTTAAAACTGAAAACCCCTGAAAGGTTGGAAAATATGTTTGTCGTAAGTGCTCCTTGATGAATGAAGCATTTCATAATGTGCAGGTGTCCTTTTTTTTACAGTCCTCTCAAAATGGATACATCAACGACAATAGGTAAGATCATGCATCCTACTGGAGACTCTAGGGTGTACAATGTATAAGATTCCATCCTTGCCACCTTTCCCCTTAAAGCTGCAGTTTGCTTGTTAGGTTTCAGTTATGAAAGGCAGGGGGCTGCAGACCCACAAAGATTACAAATTTCACAGATTATATATTTATTCTTTGTACAAATCTGACCACTTGAAATAATCTAGCCCCTACAAACGTTTGACAGTTTACTAATTTACATATTTTTATATCACTCTGGTTTTATTCTTTTCTTTGCCAGGCAAATGATCAATATGCATTTGCTGATGTTTCTCTCCTGTGCCAAATTTTCAAATTGTCAAGGTTTGTTTTATGCTAGACTTTGAGGGACACACTGTCTTTGAGAAAGATTTGTAGGTAGTGGAACAAATGTTTTCTAGAAATAAGTTAGCTGACACAGCAGTTAGTCAGCCTCTATCCCTTGGCACCCTGGCCATTGAGGTAGAAAGTCAAACAGTCAAAGCTGTGTGCATATTTTTTTTTCTTCCTTTTTCTCAGGGGTAAAGGTTCTACACTGTGCCTACCTCTACCTCCCACCCCTCCTTATCTCACCTTCCCCTGAACCCCCTCCTGTTCTCCAATCCAGTCCTGTAACCCTAGCATTTTCTCCTAATGTTAACCCCAACAGACTTTCCACTGAGGGCTACTGCTCTAGCTCTCAAAAGAGGAGGCAGATCTTTAGGTATTGGGGTGCTGCTGACTTTGACTTGTGTGTTGCCATGCCCAGTTTTTGAAAGTGGTTTGGTGATGATAGTGGTGACTTGTGGTGGTTTTTATATCTTTGCTTGGCGTAGTCGGCTGATTGATGGCTATTCCAGTACTGCACCGTGGGGCTTCCCATGGCCCATGCATGGCTGCTTTGTGGTTTCACTGGGGACTGATTGCCCTACTTACCTTTCCACCCATCCACTGTCAACTACATTGTTTTTTATATAAAGTAACTGCATCACTTCCACAGTAACCTGTTTGTTTTGTGGTTGACTTAGTTTTGTAGTTTTTGTTAACATGTCACCTGTTGAAATAGTTACATAACATAACATTTTGTAAGCAGTACATACATGCAATAGTGCTGTTGGACTGACAGTGAAGTTGAGCCCACAAAAAGGAAATAAGAAACGTGAGACTGTAAAGAAAAGACAGTGTTATTATGTTTGTGTGCAAAAGGACTGCAGCGAACAATTATTTTCATTGTCAGACAGTAGTGAAAAATGTTCACCACAATTCCCCAGAGCCCAAGTTGACACATTTATGTTGCTTTTTATTATCCAACCAGCAGTCAAAATCCAAAGATAATCAGTTTACTATTGTGTATGTATATATTAGCAATAGCAAATATTCACATTTTAGAAGTTGGAACCAGTGACTTTTTAGCATTGTTTCTTTAAAGTTTACTTGATGAACAGGTTTTTCCTTTTCATTATGTAAAAGCATGAAACATACAAACATTCTACTGTTTGTAAAAATGGTCTCCACCATATTATTTAGAGATTAGCTTTTAGAAATAGCCCTCTTTTTTTCTTCTTTTCTTTTGCTTTTAATATATAATTTTGTTGTGAAGTTTTTTTGTATTCAGCCTTTTAATCATCACATTTTTGGTGGCTTTGTTCTTTGCTTTATCACTTTTATTTGTGCTGCTTGCAGAAAATTCCTTACAAGTTGACATGTAATCTAATATGGCATTAATGATTCATGTTTGAAGCTTTTTACATTTCCCCTAAAAATTAGCTTAATATCCCAAGCCTAGCATTCATATAAAGTATACATGTTAACCTTTACAGAATACTTGCTGTTAAACTAAGAACACCATAAAACCACACTTAAAACCCTCACTAAAACCAAAACAAGAAGTTATTTTGTGAGACACGGGTTAATTAAGCTGTTTAACAAAGACTGAGAGTGATGGAAGCACATAACAATAACAACAGCCTATCTTCCCTGCTTCCCCTCTTTACGTGTGTGATGGGGAATGCTGTCGTGAGGAGTGAGTGGAGATGAAGTATCATGTGATCTACAGCAGAATCCCTCCTCCTCTTCCTCCTCCTGCTCATCCTGCTCTCATGTTTGTCTGCAGAGCGAAGCGAACAAGTGTGCGCCTCCCTTTTACAGAGAATGGCAGAGCACCCACCCTTCCTTAAAATAGGCTGTGCCGAGAGAGGACTCGAAATAGATCCTCCATTAATTACAGACTCTCTGAAATATTTATCAGCCACAGCCACCTTCAAACACCACTCACTATTACTAGGATTTTACAACCCATACCACATCCCTGTTCTCGTCATGGAGATTCCCACAATCAGCCTTACATGTTTTGAATTCAATTTGTTCTCTCTACACGGACATACTCTGTTCATATCCCTCTTCCAGTTCTAAGGATAAAAAAAGCAAGTGTTTACAGCTGACTTGGCTGTTTGTTTTCTTTGTTTTTTTGACTCTGTTGTCCTCAATGCACAGTCGTAGGTCTCTGTTCAGCTGCAAGGCTTTCTATCTACATTCAGCCACACCACAGTATGTATAGCGCATTTTTCTTTTTTGAATTTTATTTTTATTTAAAGTTGTTATTCAAGCACAAACACAGTAGGACATGTTCAAATGGAGCAATAATATTCTTAATGCTGACATGTCAATGGCAGACCCAACCATTCACTTGTGATGGTGGGGTTCCCCAGAGTGGTGGTTACGCTTACAGTGTGATCGTTGGTTTTCTTGGCAGCTACCCTTATCCAATGTGACAGCATCACAGCAACACAATGAGTGTGTATACGGCAATATAGTTTAAAGAACTATAGTGGTGAACCAGTGGTAGCAAGTGGTTATTTTGTAGATAGTGTGTGTGAGTCTGAGTGTTGATGTACATCTGCTCTTACTGTGTGAGTGCTGATGTACATCTGGCATTCATTTACAGGTGTATATGTGTCTTGTTTCTATGTAATTTCTTGTCTTTAATACAACGTATTTTAAGCGCATGTTTATCATCCTGTATTCAAATGTATAACATGTATGTATGCAAGCACTCATTTTGTGACCTTTATGTGAATGTTGTCTCCAGTTTTTGATGGTTTGTGTGTTAAATTCATGGAAATTTGTCTCATCTAGTGTCACTGTACTATCCTCTTACACCCCAGTGTTGATTGTCTGGAGCATATTTTCTCCCTGCATGTATGTTTTCCTATGTGAATGGGTTTGTGTGTGTGAATGTGTGCGTGTGGTTGTATGTTTAAATTGGAAATAATATTGTTTGGTGGTTTGTTGCCTGATTTTTGTATTGTGGTTTCACTGAACCAGCCAATATGCATCTGTGTTGAATGCACCATCCTAAAGCCTGTCACACTGTGTGTCCTCTCTACCGGTTGATGACCTTACTCTGCTCTTCTGCTTCTGCTCTCCCCTCTATCCTATTTTGTCTTTGACTATCCTTCTGTTTCTGTTTCCACCTACATTCTTCTCTGCTTCAAATTATCCTATGTGCATATCTTCCCCATTTCTATATATTCCTCACCCTACCCATGTTCATTTTTGTCTGAGTACTTATTCTTCAACTCTACTTTCTGTACTCACCTCTCACTTTCTACTTCTTAACTCTCCTGTTCACCTCTTCTCTTCCCCCTTTCCTGCATCCATCCCATCATTTCATCTCTTTGTCTCTCTCTTCTTCCTCCCCGTTCTGTCTTCTCTCAGAGGGAACCGCGAGAGCTCCAGTCGGGCATCTAGCAGTCGTCAAAGCAGCACAGACAGTGACATGAAGTGCCTGGAGCCACGGCCCTGGAGCAGCACCGACTCGGACAGCTCCAACCGCACCCTCCGGCCGCCCGTCACTAAGGCTAGCAGCTTCTCTGGCATCTCCATCCTTACCAGAGGGGATAGCCTTGGCAGCAACAAAGGCTCCCAGGGAAGCTGCAAAGGCTCTCGCTCTGGTAAGGACTAGAGAAAAGTTGAGACATTTAGGTCTTTCTAGAGTATGTCATTATGGCTAGCATTAGCTAACCTGTTCCTTAAACATTAGCTTTTACTATTCATTATAATTATTGCTAAGTGAAGCAAACACATCATTTTATTAAACGCGTTGCCCCAAGTCATGTAGACTACATTTTACATATAGTGTAATGTCATAATGTAGTCTTATGGTCATTGTAGTTCATTAATAGAAAAAAATTGTATACTACATATTGCCCGAATATAAGACGACTCTGATTATAAGACGACCCCCCCACCCACTTGTTTTTGTAAAGGAAATTTTGAAGATATGAAACACTTTTACACTAGTCCTGTTGGGAAAGTTTCCTTCAAGATACTACTGGTCCAAAGAGAAGATAGTCCTCATCCTTGAAGTCCTTTCTCTTGAAAAGTGAAACATGATTCACTTCTAATAAAACACAAGGTAAATCCGTTTGTTTAGCTTGTCTATCGGTTGCATACTCTATCTCTCTCCTGTCAGACTCTTGGAAGCGGTCAGAATGACTATCTCTAGCTGGCAGCATTTTCTTTTTGAGCTGCTCATTATTAAATTCTTTGATACCGGTTACCCATGGCTGCTTGAAAGATGATTCAGTCCTTGCAGTTTCTGCAGGAAAGACATCAGGAGACTCTCTCGGCTCATTTTCACTCATTAGGAATTTATTTCCTGTGTTACACAAGCAGTCGGAAACTCCTGTAGGCTTAACTGGACTAACCAAACACTCACAGGCCTGACTAAGGGTTGGTATATGCTTGAACAGAATTTGTTTGTACGATGTGTTTATCCGTCCATATCTGAAATCAAATGTATTTATACCTGTTGTTAATGGCCACACTCAAAGGTCGAAAGAAAAAAGCCGACCGTCATAGAGAGGGGAAGACACAATATCCTTGAAATATGGGGTTGGGTACATTTTCAGTCTCTCCTGGAAGTCATTTATAGTGTTGCACTCGGTTGTTCACATGACAAGGGTCAGAAATTGTTGTGTCAAGAATGAAATATGAGCTAGAGAGAGAAGTTCAACACCTGGCTCCTTTCTCACCTCTGCACAGCTGGCCAATCATGGCGGGAAGAGGGTGTAAATATTGTTAACATTGTCAGTTTTAGAAAGCTATAGAAATTGTCAGACACGGCACCCCACAATCCGACGTCAGAAGGATGTGGGGGGAGAGGTTTTTCAAAGCTATTCTACAGTCCGGCAAGCAGTTCTGATGAAGTACACTGGCAGCTTAACTCACAGACAGTCAGTCTATAAACTCACTTGAAGAAACTGGCTAGCATAACATTAAAGCTATAAACAATCCATAATGCAACACTCTCTGTATGAGCCAGTGTTACACCAGTATTCTCCATTCAAAAACAAATCTGATGTGAATATGTAAATGTCTCGTCACACTTTTTCAAATGTAATATCCAGAAAACAGTGTCATCAAATATTCAGGCTAATATGGTTTTTTGTTTTGTGAACCATTTGTGAGCTTATTTAACATTCCCTGCAGGTTAAAACAAACAGGTATGATTTGTTACAATAATTAACCCCAGGCCCAAAACATTTAAACTAGAGAGAGGCTTCACCTCCTGCTGGAATGTTAACTTGGAGTCTAGTGGTCCAGGAAACTCACATTATGTTAATAATAGAAAATTAATAGAGGATAATACAAGGAAAAAAAGGCAGATTTTGTGGGTTTTCCACTTTGCAAAAATTAATATGCAAAATTATTTCCTCTATCCATCATGTCTTCTTCTGCATCACTAGGCCTAGCCCTAGTCAGTCCTGATGTGTGTCCCCCACCTGCAGCCTCCCAGTCTAGTCGTAGCCTACTACCCTGCCCATCACAACAGCCACAGCCCCAGGCTCCGCCTCAGACTGCCCTGCTGCCCACACCACAGCAGCACCCCATGGGCAACCACATGATTGCTCAGGTATGTACCTCCACTACCTGCATTTATGTCAACCATAGCAGTAAAAATGAAGACACGCTTTCAAGTTACAGAGGATCTACTTGAATCTGTTGGTCATTAGAACATTCATGTCCACCTTCACCTTCTTCTACTCTGAATGGGTTGGTAAATTAATGTTGTGCCTGAGGCTGAATCTGGCCATATGTAAGGAGAAGGGACTTTGAGCAATAATATAAAATGATATTATTTACAGTCAATGAGAACATATCTAATGACAGCCATTTCATCTCTTGTTTCTCTCTAAGTGGTAGTAATTAAATTTCATTTTGTTCAGTTTTATTGCTTTTGTATAATATTTAGAAACTAATGTGATTTCCATTTCTATCCATCTGTTAATTAACAACTTTTCCTCTGTGTTCTAACCCACATCTTTCCTATGTCTTAATTTCTCTTTACTCTATCCATCTGCTTCTGACACCCTCCCTCTTACTGGCTTGCTCCACTCTCTCTCTACGCTCTGCCTCTTTATTCCCTCCCTCTTTATGATGCTGTGTATAGCCGGTGGCGTCTCTGCAGCCCTCTCAGCCTGTCTCCTACTCCAGCCCTTCCTGCCCCCAGGTTCTCCTGCCAGTTTCTCCTCCCCAGCAGTACACAATGGTACTGACACCTCTTGTAGCTTCCTCTCTGTATATTAATTTAGTTAAAGACTGCATTACTGACACCCTCACACTTCGCATTTAGCTATTGCTATATTCTCCTAGAAACTCTTGCACTCTCATGCCCTGTTCTCATTCTCATTAGTTTGGTATTTAGCCACATTGGTGGAAGAAATATGTCCTTTCAGGTCTGAACAATTCAGGTAGTACTTTCTCTTCAGGCTGTGTAATAATCTGTGCACACGTGATTTGCTATGACAAAAAAAGTTACTGCTTTATTTTGGCAATTGTAATAATAATATTTTTGTGTGTTATTTTACACACAATAGTGGATACCTTTTTGAGAAGCAAATTACTAAATTAGTTTACATTATATTAATAAATACAGATTTATGTTAAGAAATTGCAAAAGTTGCTATACATGAGCCTTTAAAAAATAAATAAATAAATAAATAAACTAAAGCCAGAAAAAATGGCTCTGACTCTTTGTAATATGGTAGACGGGTATTTTGCAAAATGTCAGTGTTCCTTTAATACTCATCTTTCCATTATTAGCTGTTGCTAATAATGTAGCATGATGGCTTTGGTTATCACTCAGACCTTACTTAGACTTTACACAACTTCAAAATTCACAAGAGGCACTGACATAGACATAACAGCAGCAAATGGATGTGCAACCCATTTGAGGTCATGACCTATAACTTTATCTATCCATCTATCTATAAATATAAATATATAGATATAGATGGATAGATGGATATAGATCATGGCCTTTATATATCTGTAGATGATGCATACAGTGGCTTGCTATAATGCACTTTTTAATTAATGGTATGAATTAAAAACTACATTAAACAGGGTTCGACATTAACCATGGCCCGTGGCCACAAAAAGTTTGTTTTGTAGTCACCAAATACTCAAATACTCCATGTAGGTGGCCACAAGTTTTATCCCTACACTGGATATACATTGCCTTCACCAAAGCAACATTACAGTTCCACAAACATCCTGATTCCGAACTAAGAGACTGCGAGAGAATATATTTACAAAGAACTTCGAGTTTTCAATTTAAATAAAGTATTATAAAAATATATTTTTGTTCTGTTAATGTCTTTTCATTTATTGAAATGTCACAGTTAAGGAAGGCTGTGTTAAGTTGTAATAAATTGTCTTTTCTGGATTGTTTTTACGTAACCTTAAATTTGGGCCACCAAAAATGGACTTTGGCCACCAACTTCAGTGGCTTGGTGGCCCGTGGGGCCAGTGCTTGAAAATGTTAGCTATCCCTGTTAAATATTAAGTCAATGTGTAGATAACTTTTTCTAGTTCTTTTCTCGTATACGACTGAGTGCCTGCTAATTTATGGTTAGCCTGTATGACTAACAATGCCTGTCATCTAGATTCATACTAACAATTTTCTACTTGTATTTAGCGTAATGGCAATCAAAATCCCCCAATGACAACATTCCCATTCCTCCCAGGGAGAAGAGCTGGCGCCTCAGTTCAGCCAGATGACGCTGAGTCGGCAGGGCTCCAGTGAGAACCCTGAGCCCCCCCCCATGTATCAGGCTCCTCCCACGGTGCTGTCCCAGCACCCCCCTCCTCAGACCAGCTACATCATGGCTACCACGGGTCAGCCTATGCCGCCTCCGTCTGGCTACCAGCCTGCCACTGGACACCCTCATCCTCCACCTCCACCACCCCCTCCATCCCAGCCCGTCATGCAGGCCCCACCACCCCCACAAGGCTACATGCAGCCCCCTCCACCTCAACAGGTACGCCATTCTCCACAGGTTGTAAGATAATTAGACATTAGACAGAAGTTAAAATCCAGTCAATATTTTTTAGGTTTTGTTTGAATTTCCTTAGAATACAAGATATAATGGGTGTCTCTCAGAAAGTGATGGTACTATACCAGTAAAATATTTAATTAGAATTTTGGGACCTCACCCCCCCTGTCAGCATGTTATTGGCTTTAACATATGATACATGTATTTTTGTATTTTCCCCCAGGTCAACAAAAAATGCTGTAATACTGTACCCTTATTTTGTATCGCAATCAGGCTGGCAGAATTCACAGGGAATCATCGCCAGGGAGAAATGAAATACATGAGAAGCAACACAGAAAATTAACCAAATTTGACTGTGATGTCTCCTTTTTCTAGGGCCACCATACTGGACAATTACAATGCATGTGCAAGCAGTAATGTAGTATTGCAAACATGCAGGGGTTTTTCCCTTGCTTTGAAAGACATTACAAATGTTTCATAAACCTAAGAAATAATTTAGAACATTAAAAAGTCACACAGGGAATGCATAACCCAGGAAAGATCCTAGGAAAGAGATGACACACTCACTTCCACCAGAGTTAAAATGTTAGCAGTTAAAATGATTGGTGGAAGTCTGATTTAGTCTGATGAGAAATGGCTTGATTTTTATTGACGAAATCCAAATTTGTGTCGAGGGAAATTAGGACGAGAATTATCCATTTAAATATTATCAATGTTGACCGTTGTGGACCTCTTCAAACCTGTTCAGAGCTAATTTGAAGAACAGTCCTGACTTCTGGAAGTGCTTTTAGGAGGGCACATTTAAGCACTTGGGGCTGTGGTTGTCAGTACATAAATGTGTGGAGATGATACACATGTATACATATTTATCCATTTTACAGTATATGTATGGAATGTAGGGGTGGACCATATGGTAAACAATCCTAGCATCCTCTCATATTTATTGCTGAGCATCAAAGCTCAGCATCGACCCTCTGTATATCAGCACCTCACTTTATTTTGTAAGAGTTGCATTACTGCTGTGGACAAACACAATTCCAGGAAGAGCTGATGACATTATGCCTATAATTTCTGGCAACAGAGGACTTGTTGTTGATTGTATGGGGGGTTTGCATGTGTGAAAGGGTCTTTGGTGTTTAAGACTTCATTTCTTCTTGTTAATTAATGAGTGTTAATGTAAAGATTTGGTGATGAAAGAGAAGGCTACACAGTGTGATCATCGCTGCGCCGTATTAACATACAGATACAGAGAGATGAAACTTGATTGCTTTCTTATATGTAACACCAAGTGAGTGATATGGCTTGTGGTCTTATGGTGATTTTCCATTATTATTATTATTATTATTATTATTATTATTATTAACAGCAACAACTCCTGATCCATCTCTTGGCAATGGTTAACCAGGGAAACTAATTCTACAGTAAAGGTGTAGTGGGAAGTAACTAGTGTTAGTCGTTGTAATAAGACATCTGACATACACATCACAGCTAAGCCTCAGAACTACGTTTTCTGGTGCTGTTTACAGCCATTACAGTTAAACAATGTCACCCTGTTCCCAGTGATTAATAGTTTTGCTGGTACAGGGAAATAATAACTGGTTAAATTGACAATGGCTCAAGCTAGCTCTACTCACAGTAAATATATTCTTTTTTTAATACATTTACAGCTGTGTCACAGGTACACCACTCACTTCTGGCTAAAAAAACTACCAGAAAATGTGTAATCACAACCTATGCTGTTGTACCAGGTGTCAGTGAATGACAAAATTAGAAGCCCATACATTTTGATTAAAATGCAGGTTGATTGAAATGCCTTAGGTGTCACATCATACCCATTTGTCTCCAGTCTTTCTATCCTCTGTAAAAACTGTAGGCTTTATTTTAAAGGTCTGTAATTTCTGAAAAATTTCCTAGTAATTTAATAAGATCCCTGTAAAGAACTATGTAATCTGGTACTAATTCAAGGGAAAGTTCAGATTTCCACAGAAGAACTGCTCCATTTAAACCCAAGAAAATAGTCCTTTTGGCATTTTTGGAAACTTAATTCTTCAAATATGTTGAATTGCAATGCGTACCTGTAGACAAATTGTACATTTTTGCATGTTCAGCTCACCTCCTGTGCACTGACTGAAAGGCTAGGTTACTCGAGCTTTACATTGGTCCACTTCCAATTAATTGCTAAATTAATTGGAAGTGTACAAATGTAACACACTCGCCTTTACCTGTAACTCTTATCAAATTGCATAGTCCTTTACAGGAAACCTGGAAATTATGAACCCGTAAAATAATACGTTAGTGTAAAAAAACTATCCAGTGAAGCATGAATACCATAAATATCCCAAATTAAAAAGACCTTTCTTTTGTACACTTACAGAGTTAGGTGTGATCAGTGATGTGATTCCTGTGAAGTAGCAGGATTCACCCAGTGGGGAGTTTGGTCTTCGCACTCAGAGCGCTCTGCGTCACCTTCACAAGCTCTGTCTCAGTCAGTCAGCTAGCCTGTCACATTCTTCTGATTGCAGAGGCGGTGACAATAATGAGTTCTCTCACTCTGTCACTCACGCTCTTCCTTCCCTTCCTCAGGCTTTTACTTGAATCCATAAAGTAGTTATTATAATTCATCTGAGGCGAGAGAACTAAATTGACCTGGCTATTAAACACCCTGTGGGATACATTAGGGCCTGTAATGTTGCTCTGGGGCCAAGCTGTAAAGGAAGATGGTCTGTTTAGTAGAGTTTTTAATAGCTGAAGTGACAATTTTTTTTGTTTTTTAATTGGCGATAGTGTTGTGGTCATATGAAGAAAATCATATGACCACAGTAAAATGGGTTTACTGGAATCAGGTGCACATTTTACAGTACTCAGACAGCAGTGTTTTTACCACATGTTACTTGCTTATGAGACTTTGTATTATTGAATAAATCTTTATGCATTGGGTTCCTGCTATTTACAATGTTACTGCACTGTAAAACCTGTCATTTTAGATTTTTTTTTATTTTATTTTTTTTTTACTTATCCATCTTATCCCCTCTTATCTTCTGTCTTTTTATAGCTCTCATTCTCTGCGCTTTTATTTTGTAGTTCCAAGCTCTGACCTATATAGACAGCATCTTGTCATGCCTTTATCACCCTACACATCATCCTGTATTATTCTCATTCTTACATCTCTATTCTTGTATGAACAGTATTGGCTGGGAAAGGAAGATGTACTGTGTTGTTCAATATGTGGGTGGTCGACGGTGTAACAGGAGTGCAAATATTGACACCACTGCAGCGTCTAGATGGGCTGAATGTTGTCATGTATGCAGATGAAGGTGGAGGCAGGAACTATCGATCCTCCTAACATTCAACTTCGTCTCCGTTTGTCCATTTGATGTCTTGCTTGGAAATTCTGTATGCTACATTTAGCCCAGTTGTATAAGCCACAAGTTGTTCAAGCTTCAGCGTTCGACACTTACACCTCTGTAACTGTTGTTGTACATTGTTAGATACTTTCTCTTGAAAAGTCTTGTTTGTGCACATCACTGTTAAACACTGACAAGGAAGCACAGTATTAGTTCTGCACCAAACAGCAGACAGACACAGTTAGCGACTAGCTGGTGACATACAGTAGTGGAGCGTTTAGCAGCTAAAGAGCCAGATATTTTCCTGAGAAGTTAGCAGAGACCAAAAACCAAGCTAAAGGGAGAGTGAATATTGCACTTAAAAACAGCAGGTGGCCAGACACATGATTCCAAATTAATGCTTATATTCCTAGTTGTGTAAATAAGCAACTGTTTGCTAAGAAGTTTGCCATCATCAACTTAAAAGGTGACAACACATCACTGCTTGTTTCCGCTGCCCCCAAGTGGCCAAAAAGTGAGGTTTAATGTGTTTAGGCTGAGCTATGATGGTAAAAAATATGACAATTTATCCTTAGTCGCATTTAAAAGTTGAAATGTTCATGCAAACCTTTCATAGCATAAATGTGTGAAATGTAAATAAGTGTAAATGGTTCAAGAACCTAATTCTTTGGCAGAAACACAATTCACTCATTCCAAACCCCTAGGTGTTTTTTCATATAGTATCATGGTTTATTGCCTTACTGACACACATCTAAGTCTGGGGTCTCATCTTGGGTCTGGGCAAATTATATAGGAGGAGGTTGAAGATAGTTAATCTAAATCACTGTGATTCATCAGCAGTTATTCTTCTCTTTTTGTTGTGTATTTTTTATTTTTCTAAATAGTTTTGTTGTTGTTTCTCCTCAGATACAGGTGTCATACTTCCCTCCTGGTCAGTATCCCAGCTCAGGCCAGCAGTACCGTGTGCCCCAGCCCATGTCCCACCAGGTGTCTTATCCTGCCCAGCGCACACAACCCATGCCTCAGCCCACACAGCAGTCAGGTCAGTACATTTTGTTATGCTTTACTGTGTAAACTTTACCTCAATTCTTTATACATGAAAGGATCGATATAGATAACTACACAAAGACATATAATATCAGTGTTTTCTGTGCATTTTTTTTGTATAAAATCACTTTATGGAGCGCCATCCAAAATGTATCGAGAACAAATACACAGGTACAGTCCACTTGATTTTATAACTGTATTATAGTGTCCCTCAGCTTAATCATACTCCGTTTTAGTCACCAGGTGAAAGGTTGATTTTAAACAACTTGTCCCTGCATTGTTCTGCCAAGTCAAATACGCTCAGACCAAAATAGAGCTCTTTCCTTTTTTTCTTGGAAAACCCTGACAGCTCGATCCTTCAGTCCCTTTTATTTTGAGCCTGTGAAGGTTGGCTGTGTGTTTATACAGTATGTGACAGACAACCTGAATGGACTCTGACTCATAGTGGAGTCCTGCCAAGTCCACAAGGATCATGAACATCGCGGTTACTGAGACCTTGCATCAATCCATGGCTGCTGCCTGGTTTGAAGTAAGAGTTTTGTGATGGAGAAGATTTAAACTTAAAGAAATATCAAAAATGTGAACTGAGACCCTTCTGAGTTTACTCCACTTAACATCTACTAACATCCACTTTTTTTATGAAAACAAGGTATATAGTATATAGACCTTTTTTTTCTTTTTTTTTTTTGTATAAAGCTAGTTCAGAGAAATGTGTTGTTTTTGTGTGCCATCGTCCAAGTTGCCTCAGTATTGGCCTTTGAGCAAAGATTACTCATAGCACCATAATCTGTAAACTGTTGTGGTCTGTGTTTTTGATGTCAACTCTCCTTCTGTCCTGTACAGTGATTTTTCACTCAAAGACAAAGGCCCAACTACCCATCTTCTCTTTCATATCCTGTCTTGCACTATACTGCATTTATTACCCTACTCTAATTTCTTCCTCTAAATGTTGTCTGTTGTCATCAGGTCTCCAGACCATGATGCCCAGCCAGCAGCCGAGCTATCAGGGCATGATGGGTGTGCAGCAGCCCCAAAACCCTGGTCTGCTCAATTCGCAGAGGGCAGGCATGGGAGGACAAATGCAAAGCATAATGGTTCAGTACCCACAGATGCCATCATATCAGGTATGGACAAGTCAGCTGTAGGATGTAATTGATATAGGATACTAAAATAACACTTTTATTGTTAAGTAACCGAGCCTTGCCTGAACATTTTAGCCCCTCAATGTCCATATACATGTGGCTAATCTTACCAGGTTAAACAGCTCCATCTGGTGCACACTTGGTGAAGAGTCAGACAAAGTTAAATGACCCCCAAAAATGTACTGGTTTGATCATTAATCTTCATCAACATGAACTTACATTTCATTGTGCAACCCTGTGTTGTAAAATGACAAATAAGTAAACCTTGAACCTTGAATAGATTATCAATAATCATGTACTTCTTTACACCAGAGTCATAAAATTGCATCAACCTCAACAAAAACACCCCAAGTAAATGGTGTGAAAGTGCACAAATTTTCACCTTTTTCTGATGCTTTTAATGCAGAAGTAGGTTTGAGCAGAAGATTGTTTTGAGTCGGTTTGAGTTGACTATGTCGGGTCCGTTCCAGAGGTTAAACCCTGTTACTTGTGATTGTGTGAGGAGTTAACAAAAGCTGCGGCCCTTTGCCTGTGCAGTTTTATGTGTAGTGTGTCACTGGACTACGTGAAGCTCTTTACACCTGTGTGTTGGCTGTTAACGTCATGATATTGTTAAGAGGGCAAATGATAAGCAAACATGGACATCATCAAAAGGATGATGTGAATTTTATTGTCCATTAAAATTGCTGCTCCTCCTCAGCAGCAACTGCCAGGTGATTACAGTCAAGATATTCTCACAGCACATGAACACACCACAGCACAACAAGAATTGGCAGCTACAATATCACAGAGTATGCAAAATCAAAACCAAATATATTAAATGGCAAAAGTCATGAAAAAAATGGTATAATCCGTAAACATTGTTATAAAAGAAGCACATGTGAAGAAGACAGAGCCAGTGAATTAACCGCACTGTCTCTATGCTTAGCAGTACCAGAGGGAGGGAGTTTCTGGTCTGTAGTATTGAACAGTAGTCATGTCTGGGGTGAAAAAAAACGTAATGACTTTACCAGATACTATTCCAAATGATATTTTCATTTTTCCTAAATGGTGTCTTTTCTCTTGACCTTTTACACTTTTCCAGGTACCAGTGGGAAATGAAAATCAGCAGGTGGTGCAGCAGCAGTACCAGCAGCAGGTGATGGTACCAGTCAGCCAGTCTGTCCAGGGGCCCATGCCTGTCTACTACAGTGTTATCACACCCACACAGCAGAATAGCACAAGGTATTCATGACATTCATACAAATGAGTTGGCAATAGTATCCAAAAATGTGGCTGTTTAAAACACATGTTGTACATTACAACATAAACATAAACGTACCGTGATAATCATAGCAGTCAGAGTAGCAGCCACAGTGAATTTTTGTGGAAGCATTTCCTTTTCACTTAGCTGTGAGTTCTGTTGCAATTTGGCTCACATTTTCTAAACGAAACATTGAAGCTGGAACCAATAATGTGTTTTTCAATCCTTCTGTATTCTGTGTTTTCAGTTGATCTGCATCCTTCTCACCAACATGTTGTGTCCAGATGTGATATACTTACAAATGACTGCTAAACATTAAACTTGACACCTTGATGAATTTTTTTTCTTAATCTTCTGACAATGTTGTGTGGATATCCTCCTCTATATGTGCAAATTACCTTTCGCCATGTATTTATGTTCTCCCCTTTTGTATGGTTCTATCCTGCAGCCCGTCAGTGGGTTACCTGCAGCCCCCCAGCTCTGAGCAGTATCAAATCACACAGTCGCCGTCCCCTTGCAACCCTCAACAGTTGCAGCAGCAATATTCAGGTGAGACTTGGTGTCAAGAGGTTGTAAAGTGGCCATTAGTAAAACATTTTGTGTCCACTAAATTAATGTGAGTTTAGCTTTTTTAAGATTTAATATTGTTGTAATTTATTTGATCTCATTTGTGGGAATTATTCTCCCAAAATGAATAACTTAGTGATATCCAGTAAAAAATTTATATTGTTCTTAAAAAGTTTAGTTCCACAAGAACAAAGTAAAGCCCACTGCAATGTTGGTGTTGCTCCCAAAACCTTTTCTACCATTGATAAAAAGATGTCCTTCCAGGACCAATGGCATTACCTTCTTTACTGTGTTTGTCTCAGTTTTAGGACTACTGCAGAACATCGTGCTCAGACTGGGTAGATTGTGTGTCCGAGACAAGTATATGCCAATACTTAGCTGTTAAGTGTGCTTTATACCTACAAACCCTACATTGAGTAATAGTGGAGTTGCAACAAAATTAGATGAAAGGTATTGAGGGAAAAGTTCAGAAAGAGGTACACAGGGTTCACATGTTGTCCTTTTAAAAGGGAATGTTTGAAGAAATTGCAGAAAACCTAAACTTCACAAAGGCCTTGTGTGCTCCTATTTGGCCTTAAGTAAATGTTGATCGTAATGATTTAGTTTTACTCTACTTTATCTTTTCAACCTCTGCACTGTTTGTGCCAATTACTCTGATGTGTTTATTTGTTGAAAAAGTAATTTGATTGGTCATTTTCTCACACCATAAATGGATGAGACCCATTTATGTTAAAAATTTGTTATAAAAGTTATATTTCAGACTGTTTTCAAACTTTCCCCTGCCCAGAGAATAAATTCAACAAAAGGCCTAACCTTTGGGTCGTCTTGAATTTTACAAGATGTTGTATTTTACATGTTTTTTGAATGTATTTCATCTTCTGGCATTTGATAGCTTAAGCTGTTATACTGGCAGGCAGACCAGATGGTAATCTTGAACCAGGAAACAAGGCGTCATAGTGTGTGTGTATAACAGGTTGTCTTGGTTGAATTAGTCAGGTTCGGTGTTGTAAAGCAACTGACTTATCTGCTACTCTTTCCAGTTCTAAATAAAACCAACTACTTATTACTTCTGTGTCATACTTGTCCAAGCAAATCCTAGTACTACTACTTATTAAAAAGTCTTCTGCAAAAATCTATTTATAGCAATATCCTCTGAATTATTCCTAAAAGTAACTTATTGGATCATCTAGTTTGAAATGACCATTTTCCTAATACTTTACCTTTGTGATGAATCAAATAAACATTTTCTACCTTTATATTTACCTGCAATACTTCATGTAATGAGACATAAACATTTTGTCTTTGATAACAAGTGAAAGGGAAAGGGGTCATGACTTATCTTGATCAACCAGAAGCTTTCACCCTGCTATAGACACGTGTCATTGTTTTAAGTCCATAGTCACAAATAAATATCATGAATCACCTGTTTATCTACATGTGTGCCTGTTTCTCTGTATGCTCTCTCAGGAGTACCGCCTCCTGGGCCTGGGGTGATGGTCATGCAGCTAAGCGTGCCCAATGGACCACAGCCTTCCCAGAACCCTCCTCTGGTCCAGTGGAACCCATGCAAGTACTACAGCATAGAGCAGAGGCCCAGCAAGCCGGGAGAGCTCTACAAACCTGACAACACTCCACAGGTACACACGAAGGGCTTCTCGATCAGTGGGTGAAGTTATTTGTTAATGTAAAGGATCTCATGAATTGCACATCCAGTCTTTCATGTATTCATTCATTAAGCTGTCAGCCCCCCTAGTAGTCAACAGGAGGAATGGGAATGTTTTCAGCTGAGACGATGAAGTCTCCTTGTTAAATGAATAGAGAGAGTCTGCATTTTTGAGTAAAGGGACGTAGGGCAGAAGACGTTACCATGTGATCAGGATGTGTCACAGTATTATATATATATATATATCTCCTCTCATTTTCCTTGTGTACAGGCCAGCACCCAGCTGACGAGTCCCCTGGCCTCCCCCACTCAGTCTCCCACCCCGTCGCCCTCTGGCAGCGTCTGTCCAGGCCTGGGACCATTACCCCTCATTTCCCAGTTTCCCCGGCCAGGAGGACCAGCTCAAGGTACAAATGAACGACGAGGGTGAAGGTTCAAATACATACACAGATACAACAGCACCTAAGCAAAGACAGTTGCATTTAACATGTGTACAGATATTCACCAGAGGACAAGAATGAGGAAAATGCTTAAAGTCTTAAAGGTAACCACTGACAATGGAAATGATACAGTACAGTCAGATATCAAACCTATGCAAATACATCTGTGCTCACACACTTGTATGTTGCTCAGCCCTGACTCTCGCTGTTAAAAGTAAAATAGTCTTTTACAACCTATGTCTTACTTTATAGTTTTGACCATCATTCCTCCTTTAGCTTATGACGCAACATTTTTCTCACCAACTTTGTGCGTCCATTTGGTCTGTAACATGAGCAGTCGGACGATCAGATACACTATATAGACAAAAGTATTGGGCCACTCCTCTTAATCACTGAATTCAGGTGTTTCATTCAGTCCCATTGCCATAGGTGCATAAAATCAAGTACCTAGCCATGCAGTCTGCCTTAACAGACATTTGTGAAAGAATGGGTCGTTCTAAAGAGCTCACTGAATTTGAACGTGGTACTGTAATAGGATGCCACTGTTGCAACAATTCAGTTCGTGAAATTTGTTCTCTCCTAGATATCCCACGATCAACTGTAAGTGGTATTATTGCAAAGTGGAAACGTTTAGGAACCACAGCAACTCAGCCACGAAGTGGCAGACCACGTAAAGTTACAGAGCGGGGTCGCCGAGTGCTGAGGCGCATAGTGCGTAGAAGTCGCCAAAGCTCTGCTGACTCAATAACTGCAGAGTTCCAAACCAGCTCTGGCATTAATGTCAGCACCAAAACTGTGCGCCGGGAGCTTCATGGCATGGGTTTCCATGGCCGAGCAGCTGCATGCAAGCCTTACATCACCAAGAACAATGCCAAGCGTCGGATGGAGTGGTGTAAAGCACGCCGCCACTGGACTCTGGAGCAGTGGAAACGTGTTCTGTGGAGTGACGAATCACGCTTCTCTATCTGGCAGTCTGATGGACGAGTCTGGGTTTGGCGAATGCCAGGAGAACGTTACCTGCCTGACTGCATTATGCCAACTGTAAAGTTCGGTGGAGGAGGGATAATGCTATGGGGTTGTTTTTCTGGGGTTGGCCTTGGCCCCTTAGTTCCAGTGAAGGGAAATCTTAAAGCTTCATCTTACCAAGTCATTTTGGAAAATTCTATGCTTCCAACATTGTGGAAACAGTTTGGGGAAGGCCCTTTTCTGTTCCAGCATGACTGTGCCCCAGTGCACAAAGCAAGGTCCATAAAGGCATGGTTGGATGAGTTTGGTGTGGAAGAACTTGACTGGCCCGCACAGAGCTCTGACCTCAACCCCATTGAACACCTTTGGGATGAACTAGAACGGAGATTGCGAGCAAGGCCCTCTCGTTCAACATCAGTGTCTGACCTCACAAATGCTCTTCTGGATGAATGGGCAGGAATTCCCACAGACACGCTCCAAAATCTTGTAGAAAGCCTTCCCAGAAGGGTGGAAGCTGTTATAGCTGCAAAGGGGGGACCAACTTCATATTAATGCCTATGAATTTGGAATGGGATGTCATTAAAGCTGTAGGTGTAATGTGTAGGTGGCCCAATACTTTTGTCCATATAATGTAGTTTTACCATACCAACTATATGTCAGATGAGAACATGAAAGCACACATTGAGTTATTATTCGTCTGTCTGTTGTAAACATCCATTAGATTAGTTTGTGTGTGCGACCAATTACAGTAGATCAGTTTTTCCTTGGAATTGGGGATTGTAACCAACATTTCAGGTGTGTCTACTTTTGGTTTTACCACCAAATAACTTGTTTAGATCAGTGGTTCCCAACCTTTTTTGTCCGACATACCCCAACAGGCCTATCAGATGGGCCCCTTTATCATACCCCTTTGATAGAAGGTGTTGCTTTATGGTATTGTTCAGTGGTATTTTATAGTAGTTTTGACCAAGTTTGCATATGTACTACTGCCATTTGGAGTGACAGAAACTGGTTGTTTCAACCATTTACAGTATCTTTAATTTTAGCTTTTTTGTTGTCTTTTTTCCAGCTAGTCTTTCTGCAGTCTTAATCAACTTACAACTGACTCTCAGGTTGGTGGAAAACTGAGGCATGTCCTGTGCAGACTGCCATAGTTGATAAGTTATTGTGATAATAACTGTAAAGATCAGCGTCACACAAATTTATAATCTTACTTGTTTGTTGAATTTTCTGCTAAACACAAATATGTGGATATATATTATCAAATCATAATTTCTATTTTTTCAAATTATCTGAGCTTCACAATTTTCCATGTGCCCCCTGGTAACTGCAGAAGTACCCCTTAGGGTACAAGTACCCCTGGTTGGGAAACACTGGTTTAGATAATATGGATAAATTGGGGGTTTGTATACAACTTGTGTGATTGTCTGACAGTTTGAGTTATTCCCAATTTGGAGCAATTAACTTAAGAAAAATGTTCATGCTCATAACCATTAGAAATGATGGCCCACACTACAAAAATAAGAACCAGGTTGTTAAAAAATGATTTCTCCTTTAGTTCACAGGCAAATAAACATGAACAGCGGTTACAGCTGTGTGCTTGAACCCCTGCTTGGACTTGTGCTCTTTCACCCATATCCCCAGCAACCCTCTAAACCTTGTCAGGCGGCTTTTGGCCCTGAGCCAATAGGCCGTCATTTCACGATCACCTCAGCAGGTCTACATGACTGGCACTGTGCCTCCAGCCTCCTGTACCCACACACGGCTTTAACCACGTCCCTGCCCTCTGACCGATATTTACACACAGAGCCACAATACTTTTACTGACAAATAGACCCACTATTTGGAATGAATGATTACACATACGAATACGGTCTTGCATCACTCTACTATCCATGTAATATCACCAGGATGCAGGTCAGTTTTGGATTGTCTTCAAAACACCCACATGAAGAAATACTGTAGTAGTAGTAGTAGTAGTAGTAGTAGTATTAAAAATACTGTAGTAGTGATCTACATTAAACCCTTTGACCTATTCTAATGTCTTTGGGTGCTTCGCAGGTTTTTCTTTGTTGTGCTGAAAGAAAATCTTGAATGCAAAGTTGCCAATTCCATAAATCCATTATCCATCTCCTTTTTGACTGCTGTATGTTGGTGTATTCCTTGTTATAACACTGTTTTTTATGCTGCCCTCTTGATCTTAATTTCAGTGAGACCTGGTTGGATAAAGAAAAATAAAGTGTGGTGCTGAGGTTCACCTGGTCTCTACTGGGGCAATAAAACTCTAAATTGAAGCGTTTGCAGGTTTGATCATTTTAATTTGAAGTTGTGATTTATGTTGTTTAGGTGACGGGCGCTACTCTCTGTTGGGGCAGCCTCTCCAGTACAGCCTGTGTCCTCCTCCCCTCATGCATGGCCAGTCCTCCTACAGCTCCCATCAGGTCAGCACTAGCAGGCCTTTGTGCTGTATGAAACCTAACGTAACTCAAACCTTCTACTTGATAATGACGTTGTGATATTGACTGGTCTTGATTTTTTTTTTTTTTTTTTTTTTAAAACAAGCATTTGTGCATTGGTTGTTGAGGGTGAAAACGGTAGTAAAATGGGTAAAAGTCACTTTTAATTTTTTACCGACCAACTAGTCACCACAGAATTGAAGATTGTTTGAAATCTTTCCTTGCAGCATGTTATGTAACCAAGAGGTAATAAAGTTACATACATTTTAAATGGAAGCTATAATACACTGTGAGCTGGCCATCATTTCCATTCAGCACCTCTCTTGTGCCCACTAGTGTAGACTATGTTGCAACTGTTTGTGTTTCCAGTTACCAAAGATAGGTCCCACTGATTGCTTATACCCCCATCTAGTGTCTTGTCGTGGAACTGCACTGTTAAAACAAGCCTCATAATATCTGTGTTATGTGTTCAGGGCCAAGGAGTAATGAAACACGGGGCACGAGGGAAAAAACAAACACTTAAATCTGCATCCACAGACCTCGGCACCACTGATGTTGGTAAGTTAGAGATGCATCATCGCAGATCATCATAACATCTACTGTGTTATCGTTACATTTTTCTGCCTTTAAAGTTTGGATACTTTGTCAGAATTCCACATTAAACATTAGAGGGTCCTCTCTGTTCTCATCAGAGCACCTTGGCTTCACAAGGCTGGCAAAGTGTGTTCAGGTATATGTGTGAAAAGTAGACAGTAGAGGGCAGCAGAGCGTGTGCCTAGATTATATCAGTTTAGGCAGCCTATATTGCTGATTTTCTTGTATTGTTTTGCCGCACACGCCATAATTACCCCGAGCACTGCACATTGCAGAAAGTCTTGAGCTGAAACAGACGAGCAAACGCACAGCATGTCTCTGGAACGGGTGCTTCATGTCTCTAAAGACCCATCTTGAGCAACCAAGCCTGCTAACGTCTTGTGTCTCTCTCTGACTCTCTTCGTCTCTTCTTTGTCCAGTGGTGAGTCGAGTACTCGAGGTAACGGACCTGCCAGAGGGGATTTCACATCCAGACGCTGAAAAGCTCTTCAACCAGCTGTCGATGTGCGGTGCCAAGATCCAGTGGCTGAAGGAGCCCCAGGGAGGCCGAGGAGGAGCAGGAGGCTGTGGCCCCTGTCCTGGTGCAGGGCCTTGTGGGCCCGGGGCCAGCATGGGAGCTGGGGGAGCGAAGGGCGACGGCAACGACCCGGCTCACCTCTACACAGTAGTGGCAGTGTTCCCCAGCACCATGGCTGCCCAGAGTGCTTCCTTCAAACTTAACAACAGCGGGGCCAGCCTCTTCAAACTGAGGGCCGCCAAAAAGAACTATGACCTGCGTGTGCTGGAGAGAGCCAGTTCTCAGTGAAAGGAAAAGAGAGGGGGGAGGAAAGAAAGAAAGTCAAAGAGACAGAAAGACTCTTGGAGTGGTGGAAAAGGAAAGAGGGCTGAGGGGGACTGCTCTTAGTGTACAATTTAAAAACTAAAAAAACATGAGTTAAATGATGTGTCAAATGTATAAAAGGGAAGAAGGTGTGAATCATGAGGTGGCTGGTGTTTGGTTGCAAATAGATTTTGTTTGTTTTTATTCATTGTTTGTTTTCTATTTATATAGCAGAAGAGCACACAAGACACGTGAGCATGTGTTTCACTGTTGCCGTGGAATTTGTGCTGCCATTATACAAAAACACATGCAATGCCACACACACACATACCAGGAGACACAGACAACAGGGTCACGTAGCACATAACAAAATCACACTGGACAGTCAACCTCAGTCAAACCTTTTCCTCCTCTTCCTCCTCCCTCTGCTCTCCAACCCTTCATCCTTTTCCTCCTTTTCCTGCCAACGCTTTCTCTCCTTCCTCAACTCTCCGTCACCCAAACGTCTCTTTATCTCACATATTTATACATTTTCATACGCACAGTTGCGCACTCTCTCTGCTTTCCCCCACCGCTCCTCGCTCTTTTCTTGCCATGTCTCATACGGCCTCCTATCTTTCTCTGCTCCTCTGTCCCTCTCATGTACTCTCTCACCTCTTGCTTTCTGTTTTTCTTAATGCTGTTGTAGGTTTCTGTATTGCGCTGTTTTTGTTTTTATTTTCTCTCAAGTCTTTTTTTTTTCTTTTTTTGTTTTTTGGGATTCAATATATTTATATAAGTGATGTAAGGAATAAAAGAAATCTATATATTCAGTGATTTTTCTTTCTTTCCCCTAAGTGAAAAAGTTTAGGCCTTCCTTTATCCTTTACTCTTTCCCTCTTCATGCCCCTCTCCTCTTCCCCACATTTGTTTCTTCCTTACTGCCCTCTACCTCACTTCTTTGGCCCTCTCCTCTCCTCTCTCCCACAACTGTCCCACATCCCCCCGCTCCACCCCGTTGTGTTTGCGTTTTTTGTTGACAGCTGTGCAGAAAGTATCAGAAGAAGTAGTTAAAGTGCACAATGATTGCATATGTCTACTGTAAATTTTATTTAATCTGTTATTTTTTGTTTGTTTTTAAAAATATAAAAGTTGAGAAAAATCTATCAAAACATCTGTGTCATGTGATTCATTGTTTGACTTTACTGAAGCGGACTCTGAAGTCTGAGCTACAAAGAGCCATAATCCACCTTAAAGTGTGTGTATATACAGCATATGTTCATGTACAGATTCCTAAAGACATTACCTCATTTGGTGTTGATGGAGAACGCTGTCTGACTCGGTGGCGGTTTGTTAAAATATCTAGAGAAGAAAGTCTATTTATATTTAACAAGTTTAAATAAATTGTTTACTTGTACAATATGCGCCTGGTAGTCTGTCGGCGCCTGTCAGTATTCATTAAATATTGGTTCCAATTTGTATTTGGTTAATTTCTGTGTTAATACATATACTTCCTGGGTGAAGGGCACCAGTCAAATGAGAAAGTATGCAAGTCCTTCAACTTCTAGCAAGCAGGGGACCTAAGGCTGCTCTCCAATTGGTTGCTTCAGATTTTCCACAGGTCGCAGCTCTCTGCGCCCCAGACGCTCTCACTTTTATTGGCACCAAATTAGTATTGATTTTGTTTTTTGATCTAATGTGATTGGACAATCGAGCTGTCTTTCATGTTCACACCCACCATTATAACTACGGATGCGCGACTGTCACTCCTGCTCCTTCGCTAGCTAACTGACCACTACTTTCAGGAGATGGCATCTTCAAGTGGAACCGCCGGAATCAAAGAAAATTCGTTGTTTTCCTTACAAAAACACCCTTTCGCAAGGCATTCACTGGAAGAAAAAAAGGATAAAGGAGCTTGGACCTTTCCCTGTTTGCCATTTGAACGTGTTGGCACAGAAGCGTTGTGGACAACGACGGGGGTAGCCTACGAGACCTTAATCATCTTCCCGGAAAATGAAAACGGCCCAAAAGTAGCCGCAGCCATCTTGACAGTTGTATGAGACTACGTTTTTTGGGCAGGCTTAGCATTGCTGAACAGCTAGATGAAGGCTACAGGATTGGCATTAGAAGGCACAACGAAGAGGTGACAATAAACCGACACATCCTGTGCAGAATAATAGACTGTGTTTCTTTAATGATAAAATTCTAACTATTAGACGCAGGAACCTAGTAACAACTGTAAATGATGATATGCATTTAGACTGCTTTTCTCCTGTCAACCTTCATCAACTAACTTCAATGATTTCTTCATCTAAGCCATCAACGTGTCTCTTAGACCCCGTCCCAACTAGGCTGCTTAAAGAAGTTTTACCCTTAGTTAGCACTTCTTTACTAGATATGATNTATGTGCCACAGTCCTTTAAAGTAGCTGTAATTAAACCTCTTCTTAAAAAGCCCACTCTTGATCCAGGGGTTTTATCAAACTACAGACCTATATCTAACTCTCCCTTTCTCTCTAAGATGCTTGAGAAAGCCGTCGCCAATCAGTTGTGTGACTTTCTACACAACAATAAGTTATTTGAGGATTTTCAGTCAGGATTTAGAGCGCATCATAGCACAGAGACAGCTCTGGTGAAAGTTACAAATGACCTTCTAATTGTATCAGATAAAGGACTTGTCTCTGTACTTGTCTTGTTAGATCTTAGTGCTGTATTCGATACCATTGACCATCACGTTCTATTACAGAGACTAGAACATTTTATTGGCATTAAAGGCGTCGCACTAAGCTGGTTTCTCTCTCTCCCTTGCTCTTTCCTCTCTTTCAACCCAAGTGGTCGAGGCAGATGACCGTCCACCCAGAGCCTGGTTCTGCTCGAGGTTTCTGCCTGTGTCGCCTAGTGCTTGCTCTTGGTGGGAATTGTTGGGTCTCTGTAAACATAAAGAGTCGGTCTAGACCTGCTCTATATGAAAAAGTGCCCTGAGATAACTTTGCTATGATATAGCACTATATAAATAAAACGGAATTGAATTGAATTGAAATTTTGTGGAGCCTTGAGTTGGCTTTGTGTGGCCATGATGACAGCGAGAGCTCCGATAAGCCCGGGATATTCCGTGGGTTGGTGGATTTTGTTGCCACCCTTGATGGAGTGTTGAAAGAGCACCTTGAGAACGCCACTGTATATAAGGGAACTTCAAAAACTGCGTAGAACGAGCTACTGGACTGTATGCTGTCTGTTGTGAGGGAACACCATCATCAAAGAAGCCCAGAGCAGTGATTTTTTTAAATCAATTCAGGCAGATGAGACAATGGAGTGCCAACTTGTGCTGCGCTACATTGATGACAAAAACAACGTGCAGGAAAGATTTTTTGAGTTCGTCCCTCTGCAGTCAGCTACAGCTGAGTCTATTGCTACAGCACTAAAACAGCGTCTTGCTGCTATCCTTCCTGAGGATCAGAAAAGTAAGCTCATCTGCCAGCTGCTATGATGGAGCCAGCGTGATGAGGGGTGCCACTGCAGGTGTTCAGAGGAAAATTCAAGATGTGTACCCAAATGCCCACTACATCAACTGCTATGCACATCAGCTCAACCTGATAATGTAGCAGGCCACCTCTCACATATCCAAAGTGAGAATTTTTTTTTCTGACCTTGGTGGATTTGCCAGCTTTTTTTCCAGATCACCCAAGCGGACAGGTGTTCTTGATAAAGTAGTGGCCCATAGACTGCCAACACCCAGCAACGTCAGATGGAACTGTGTTTGAGCACA
>LKNJ01002168.1:20946-68296 GCA_002120245.1 Maccullochella peelii | reverse complement strand
TCCCTCATCTTTTTAAGTGGGAGAACTTGCACAATTGGTGGCTGACTAAATACTTTTTTGCCCCACTGTATATGCAATGGAAAGGGAGGAAATAGTAAAGACGGGACAGAGGGAGATGAGAGAAGCGTTGGTCCACCTCATAGGTTGTGTCCTCAGAGCCGTCTTCAAGCTCTCTATGGTTTTGTTCCTCTCTTCCTCGTCTTCTTTCTCCAGAGCGAGGAGCGTCGTTCTCTGTTCAACAACAAGATCAAACATCAGGAAGATCCGAATCAGTAGTCTGAGTAGCAATTCAAAGCCAAAAATAAAGCTAATTTCGATTTGATTTCCAAAGATGTTCAGGCCACATGGAAAATGTATTCCCAGAGGACAAAATTACACTAGATTTAATTAAAAAGCTTGGTTTTATTATGACAAACTGCCAAAAGATGAGGTTTGTGGGTTAAAATGAAGATACAGTACATGAAGGACAGCATGTGTACAATCATAATATTTATTTAATGACATTGTTTCGGTGTGTTCCTATTAGAATGGAAAGAAAAATCTGCCTTTAATATTTGAATTATTTGTTGGCTCACTACTAGCTTCATTTAGTTGAAAATTGTAAGTCAAACTTTATTTATATAGCCCATCATGACAGTTTTGTCTCACAGGGCTTTAAGGATAAGGAAAAACTCTTTAATGAGGAAAAAATAAACCTCAAGAAGAGCAGAGGACGGATCCTTCTTCCAGGACTATTTTGTAACCATTTTTATATCCAAAGAATAAATAAAGTTCATGTTATTACTTACAGCTGCCATTGAATTGAGCTGATCAATGTAGTATTCTGGCCAACTAGTTGCACTTTTGTTTTCTTCTTGTTCCTGGAAAACAGAGAATAACAGCGAATGAATGACGCTAGGAAGGAATGTCACACAGTGATAAGAGAAAAAAAAGAACATGAGATACGTTTAATTAGAAAAAGACGTGTTTAGCTTATGATTAACTGGAAGTGACTGGAATTTAAAAGTGTTACATAAGAAAGTGGTCTTGAAGGAAATATTTCAGAGTCACATGAGAGGACGAGTTGTTATTTGGTTCATGTCACGTGTTTGAATACATCAAAGTGGAACTGCAAACCAGATGAAGAAATTGAAAGACATGAAACGAAGAGCAACAAACACACGAGCAACAGAAGGTCTGGGGCATAAATAGCCAAAAGCCAAAAGTGGAGCAGGAACTCAAAGTAGGGCGACACAGATATCCAGCCCATTTTATCATCAAGCGCTTCGCTGAGTTTCAGGAGGTGGTGAGAAGTGACGAAAAGAGAGCACAGCTGCTTGAGAAAATCTTGAGATTAGCAAATGAATGTTAAAACTTTGGATTAAGGACGTGGCCTGACGTATGCTGAGATTAATCTCCTGACAGGCACGTTTGTGTTACAAGTGAAGAAAAACTGCAAGGCATTTTTTAGATGATTTAATTTTCTAACACTGAGGAGAAAATGACTTGACCGTGAACTTGGCTTGTACATAAAAGGCTCCCCGGCTTTCATTTTAACCCTTGCTCCATTAAGCACAAGTGAGCTGTGACCATCAGAAACTAATTGGGCGTCAGTTAATAAAGCGTCCTGCAGAGACTTGGCCGATCTGACAGAAACTGCGGGCCTTGGCTGGTCTGCAGGGATCGTGCAGCCAACAGGAGGGTCTGATCCTGCTGTTCCACTCAAGACCGGTGCCAGCTTGACCTGGAAGCTGGAAGAAGTTCAGTCCATTAGTGGCACAGACGCAGAGGTAGGACTACTTCCTTTTCATCTTAAAGAGTTCATCTTTCAACTCAGAAGTCAGCACTCTTCAAACGCTGGAGATGTCTCCAGTTTATTTAGGGTCATGATGAGAGAGAAAAGTGGGGAGTGTATTTCTGGGAGTTTATTTTTTCCACATTTGAGAAAGTAAAGATCAAAGACACAATAGGAAACAGGAATCAATCTCAGTTATTTAGGGGTGAAAGGACAGTCTTTGTGAAAGAGAAGTTAAGTTATAGCTCTGTCCTCTCAGAAATTAAAGTTGTTTTTTGGGGTTTTTTTTAAAACGAAATTTGAAACCTAACTGCAAAATCCCTGCTAACAACCAGATCAGTAAATCTGCTTCTTGGCAGATGATGTAGCCTAGAAGAGAGCTGACAAGAAGGAGGAAGAAGATTGATTCTCCGCAGCATGATTTCATCAGCTCAGGTGCCTGGCCAAACCAAACAGCTAAAGCTTTGCTGCTTTGATGGACTTATCTCCTCCCAGCTTTTGAAGCCAAGAAACGACTGGCGAAAAAGAACACCCTCACCACTGGCGCCCTGATAATGACCCCACCTTCCTCCTTATCTCACCCCCCCACCAGACACACAAAAGCTGCACCTGTGGAAGTGAAGCCTTCCTGTTTGCCTTGGACAACCGACTGCTTCCTTTGCCTATGTTCTCCACACACACACACACACACACACACACACACACACACACACACACACACACACACACACTTCCTCTCTGAGCTCAGATGGTGAGTTTGTATCTGTCTGGGTCGGGGCCAGAGCCTGCTGCAGAGTCAGCAATATTGATTTCTGTACTTTCTGTCACTCCTTCCGCCCCCCCCTCCAGGTCGATGCTACACATAAAGATTTGGTTCAGATCCTCCTCCACCTTCACACCAACACTGAAACAACCCTGCACGATCTCTACAAAGGCAGAGAAACATTTTGGGGTTTATTTTCAAAACGCCTTTGGGCCTTACTTTGGGCCCAGAGACTACTCCTACTGAGGCCACTGATCGGGACGCAGTAGAAACGGGAGCAAACACTGTGCTGTTTCTATTTCCACTACCTTCTCTCCATCGCTCGCCTTGTTGCTGCTGGCTAGTGGACGCTGTGTGCAGCCAAAGAAAGCCATAAGTGCATCAATACTTAAAGTGCGTTTTCAGCCAAAAGGGAATAATTCATTGTGGTTTAGGATTTAGCTTCTTATCTTAGGGCTTTTATCATATTCCTTGACTCAAGAAATACTCAAAACGTACTATTTCTGCATTAAAATGAGTTGTCGCCATAAATACACATTATTGGCTGACACGCAAATCTTTAAAGGAATAGTTCAATATTTTGGGAAATACACTTATTTGCTTTCTTCCTCAGAGTTAGATGAGGAGCTCAATACCACTCTCATGTCTGTATGGTAAATATGAAGCTTCAGCTAAGCTGGTTAGCTTAGCTTAGCATAAAGACTGGAAACGGGGAAACACCTAGCCTGGCTCTGTCTGTCAAGGAGGAAAAGCACATAATATTCCATTTTTAAATTTTTTTTGACTTTTTAAATTACATTAAATAATCAACATTGCTTATATTTGGTTAGCATAATCGCAACCAGTGCAATACTTTGTATGTATGATGGGTTTTTGCACTGTTGCACTTGGCGTGCCTTTCTGCATCCATGTGTTTCTGTAGACCTTTACTGTACACTGCCATGCAAACCATCCATCCATCACACTAAATCCCAATACTCCTCACCTCTAGTTTGTAACCGGACGTAGGAAAAGATGAATAAATCTGTATTCCCTGTCTGCATATTAGTCCAGACAGGATATCCTTCACACTCATACCCATGGCCTTGAGAAGCACTGCTTGACAACGTGAGGGCACATGCAGTTGATCTAAACTAAAGCAGGCGTCTGTGTTATCATGAAGACAAGACATAATGAAATATGACACTGTCACACAGTGGTAGACTATGTTATGGCTACACGAATGCTTTGATGGGACAGGTGTATTATCTAAAAAGTGAAACCGCATGATTAAAAAAAAAATCCCTCCTTTAAGGAAATGTGCCAAGCTTCTTTGTTTTCGAATCAGGGAAGACAATCAATGAGACAAGAGCCTTACAGTCCGTGAGAAAATACACTCTTTGAAACAAGATACTAGTTTGTAATTCTACAGTTGCAATATATTTTTGTATTTTATAATTCCTGACACTGTTGGTGGATTATCTAACGGAAAAGGCTGAATTTAGTCTTTGCCTTACTCCATCTACACATCCCTATTTTTATATCCACCTTGTGTAACATCCACTTAAGTGCAGATGTATTATGTAGTGATGAGGAAAGTGACTGTAATTGAAGAAATACATAACAGACTGAAGAGTAAAGTTCTCAGAAAGTACTCTTAGTGGTATTGGAGTGGTATGTTTGAAATGTTTAGGCATTTCTCTGCATAGTATGTGTTTGCCATCCATTGCAGTACATTATAGGCAGTTATTATTGTTTGTGAGCATGATGACTGCTAATGGTTTTCTATCATTTGCATTGGTGGCATAAGTAAATATGCTGTTTGTTACTAAAAGGTTTCTCTCTGACCTACTGAGCAGATCCTTTGAAGATGTTCTCTTTGAGCCAAAATGTTGTTGATACTAATAATACCAGGTGTGGGAGGTCCAGTGCAGAGGCCTCAACGTAATAACATTTGAAGGCACTGCCTTTAAAAGCACAATCATGTAGTATTTAGACCTAAAAAAAAAGGAATCAGGAGGAACATAGATAGGATCATGGTGGATGGGATTTGGCTACAAGGAAAGTCACAGGACCGGGACTAGAAAGACAGAGGTACCTTAGGTCCTGGGAAGAGGGGAACAACATTTTACAGTCACCCCTATGGTTACCATTTGTCATTTGGACGCCACAAGATTATTGTGTAAAGGACAACTACAGCATATCACACCCTGTGCATTGGTAAAAGCTTAGCTTCACCGGGGCATCCTGGTGGCTTAGGGGTTTAAGATGCTGACCATGTAATCCTAATGTCCCTTGTTGAGTCATCATGTCATTCTCTCTCTCCTCTCATTTATTATGAGCTTGTTACTGTGTACCATCTAATAAAAGGCATAAATGCCCCCAAAATTAATAAAAAACAAAACCTCTAACCGTTCAGTTCACCTGAGACACCAATGGATATTGCTTGCTGCAAACTAAAGGATTACTATATATACACAATATTATGTCCTGAATTTGAATGTGTGTGTTTTCATCTGAAATCAAGGATGAAAAATATAATCACGTGCATTCCACAGATACAGTATGCAGACAACACGCTCTTGCTACAGCCTGTTGTGAGCGGAGACTTACAGTGACGCAAAGGTTTCATGGTCTGTGTTTTAGAACAAGCACAGCTTCAGGTATCAACAAATCAATGAGGGAGGAGATTACACAACTTGGCAGCTTGGAGATTTGCAGATATTATTCAGCATAAGCAGCCAGTCTGCAGCAAGCCTGTGGAGGCTGATGTGGAGTTTGACATAAAGCAGAGCGAGAGTCTTTTACCTTCTTTTTGCTGCAGTAGATTTGCCATTTCTTCTCTGCAGGCAGGGCAAACATGGCTTCCCTGTGCTTCTCTGTAAGGTCCAGCTCATCCTGAGAAGTGGGGGAAAAGCAGAAAAGGGTTAAGAAATGTTGGTGAGAAGGGTTCAAAGGAAGAGGAAATATTCTAACTATTATGGCTTCACAGTCCTTTATTAATGATTAATTAATGATTAGAAAGCGAGCATCATTCTCAAAACAGACTATCAAGCTATCAAACATCACGCTGCAAATTTAAAAATATGCACATAAATCAATTCTGTTTCCCCCAAAACCAAAACATGTGCCAGGAGTGGTTGCACCAGAGCTCTGCTCTCAGTTTAAGATTGTTTAGTGCTAAATGTCTTCATGATCAGTGGGATATCACCGTAAATTCAGTATGACCCTGAATCAAATCAGATGTCTTTGCAGGCTTTAGACATGTGAGTAATGGGAGGGGGGGGAAGAGATAAGGCGTGGTCTGTCTGCTTGACATGTGGTAACAAACATCTGGAGACAACATGCATCACAAGAGGCACACAAAGGGTGCTGCAGGGAAGTGACTAAATACCAGAGAGACGTTTTGAGATTTTTTTGTCTAAATGCAATTAAAAAACATCAGCAAGTTTTAATTGGAGTCTTCACATGTCAATAGCATAAAACGGCGGTTTAAGTTGAGGTCAGGATATCAGCATTTTACATCACAGCATTTTAAGGAAGTTGAAAATCGTTTTCTGTTTCATGTTTTAATCCACATCAGTCAAATCCTGAGGGGACTATGTTTTTTAAACGTGAAAAAGGTGATGAAAGTCATGAGGAGGCTTTTAAGCAATTTAGTTCCAGGAGACAAAATGGTAGGTAGTGTGAACAAACACGGGTTTATTCTTTCTTCATTACTATTTAAGCAACAAATGGAGATTAAGTTAAGGTTGTTTACCCAACAGATTGACTGCTAAATGTTTTATGACAACTGCTCAACGTGAGAATTGTCTTCGGGGATGTTCTTTGCTAAAGCCATCAAGCCCTGTGAATCAATATGTGCAATGATCAAATGTCCTAAAATGGTTGTGTGGACTATCGATTGACCTCATGAATTAGGTCCACGTACTTACTAGTAAGCAACTGAATGGGGAAAAAGGCAACCAATTCAATTGGGTGTTTTATTGATTTTTGAAATCATAAAGAGCAGCTATGTGTTTTATACTACAACATATTCACTGTTAATGTTCTGTTTGACTGCGAGAGGCTCTATCTCTCTGAATGTAGGATGGGAAAAGAAGCTTTACCTCGACTTACAGGTTTTTGGAAAACTCTTCAAGTTCAAAGGTCGGGTTTAATTGATCATAACAGAGCAGATGGCCCCAACTTATTCCACAACGTGAGTCTTTTTTCCAGCGAGCCCATTCTGATTATACACACGCATGGTGGCTCATGCTGGGTGAAAAGACAAGCACGTGGCTGTTTTCTTTTGGTAAACAGAGCAACTGAAAGCCTCCTTGTCGCCACACTCAACTTACTCAATTATGTCTTCATAAAGGGCGGTAGACAAAAACAAGCAATTAGCAGATGGAGGAGGCTGAGACAATGAGAGTTCCTGAATGAGGCCTATTGATGTGCAAAAATGTCATGCTTAGATTACTGTGGCAACCACGGGAGAGGAAAATGGGGCAGGAGAGAGAGGAGTGCCCGACAAATTAGAAGTGACAATAAGACAGAGAAAGGATAGCAGCCTGGCCCCGTTACTCACAAGATAGTGTAAACTGGGAGGAAGTGGCAGTTTGTTTGTGAATGTCTTCTGAGTTTAATAAAATGTTGAACTGTCTGTTATCACTGTATAAACACAAATATTTGATTTCTCTTATAAATTCAGAGAAAAAGGTTATCACTTCCAAGCATTTCAGTGTTAATATTTATCCTCCATTATCCGTTATTTATAAGGCAGGGTGGTCTTTAGATGTCATAGGGTTTTAAATTGTTATTATGTGAACCAAACAAAGAGCTGTCTGTCCTCACTACACTATGTAACTACTGTATGTGCTATGTGATTTCATGTCAATTACGTTCTAACAACAAAGTTTTTTGTAATGCGTTTTGTAATAATGTAACATTACCCAAACAGAAGTAAATTACACATTTATTGGGGACTATTTCCAGCCGCGGATTAATATACATTTGGTCTAGTGAGTATTTACAGCAGCACGAATGTGTATGTGGGATTAACTCAAAATAAACTACAGTGGCCATGCTCATGGTAATAAAAACAAGTCATTCAGTGCAACAGTGTGACTCATTCATGTGGTTTTAATAGTTTTTTGAACAACAATGGAGGTCTAAGACACAGATGAATGTGTTCTATCAGGCTACAGCTACACAGGCAAAACTTGTTGGTAGGATCAATTCATTGTTGGTTTTGGTATTTTCAAGGGATTTGCTGACATTAAGAAAAATATAGAATAGCACCAACCTAATCCTTTAAATCAAATTTAAAAGATATTTACCGAAACATGAATTAAATGCTTCTTCTAAAGTCGTACAATTACTCTGGCCTGAATTTCCTCGACAAGAAAAAGCAGAATAATGTCTTACCACCAACTCGGAGAACATGCCATCCAGCTCATCATATCCTGGCATCGGCAGTGCCGGCTCCATGGCCTGCAGGGCAAAGTCCTCCCGCAGCCTGTAGGTGATCTCCGGGTGATCACTGCTGTTAAAACAGCAGAAGATGAAGGAGAGGCCGCCACGCCCACCGCCGCCGCGTTTCCGAGGAGCCATGGCTGTCCGATGCGTCCGGCTGGTCAGGTAGGGAGGGTGGGAGGCTCCTTCAGGGCCTCTTTACGGCCTCCTCCTCCACCTCAGAGTTTGGCCTCCGTCAGAGAGTGCTGTGGACACAAAGAAGGGACACAATGAGTTTTTAACACAAAACCAAATCTAGTCTCACACAGTGGAGTGAAGTTTGCACTTTTTAAACTGGCATTCACAAAAATAAATTACAGACGCAGAGTTTTCTTAGAGACAGATGAACAGTAGAAGTCAATGAAGGTCCATAACATGCCAAAAATTTATACTTTCTGTTCTCTTGAAATGAAATCCAAAGCCAGACAGAAACACTAAGGGGCAAACTACCGTGGCTGTCTTGTTACGAGTAGAACTGTTACTTACTCGGACGATACAAAACCTATCAAGGCTATGAGTCTTCCACACTTACAACGCAGCTCTCTGCCCCTGGTAACGGTTAATGATGTAGGGTCATCATTTTTGAAGGGAAAGTGCAATGCAATGTATCAGTGGGGGCAAGCACTGAAAGATTCAATTATATCGTTTACACAATAGGGCCCCGTGAGAGTGTGATGTTTGAAATGGAGACCATAATTTTCCAGGATTAGTGTATTCAGGCCTTTTCATCTCCCTTTCCTTTCTATTCAGCATCGGCTTTCCTCTAAAGACCTAATGAGCAATGATTAGAGGGGTGTGTTTACAATGACCACGGTGAAAGGTGTGTGAGGCTTTTTGTTGTTTTCAAAACTGGCTTGGTCATTGTTGGAAAAGAGGAAAAACAGGCCTTCCTGTAAACCCCGAGCCGAGTCATTATGCCTGCGTGTTGTTCAAATGACAGGTGAGATCTGCAACATTTGCAGTCCACGTCAAACTCAAACTTACACCGCCTCAATCATCCTGATAATTATGATCACCAGACTTTCCCTTCCAGGCTCTCTGGCTTAGCAGGCAAGATTACACATTTGGTCTGGTCTATAGCAGCTGCAATTTCATCAGTAATGTAGGAAATGTGTACAATCCTGTTGGACTGTTGCCCCATCTGCCCTGCCTCTGTATCAGATAAAAATATGTAGAGATCAGCTGTCATAAATGAACAGCATTGATGAGGAGGGTTGAGCACATAACAGAAAGTTTTGTCCTGCCAGGTGAAGATCCAATGTGCCCCCAAAACAAACTCCATTTAAGTAGATTTTCACCTAGAGGCTCTAGGGACGGCAATGTCGGGGTGTCGGTCGTTCCTCCACATTGGTCCAGACTAAAATATCCCAACAACTAGATGGATTGCCATGAAATGTTGTACATAGATTCATGTTCTCCAGAGGATGAATCCTATTCACTTTGGTGATCCTCTGACTTCATCTAGTGCCCCCAAGAGTTTGACATTTGTAGTTTTTAGTGAAATGTCTCGACAACTATTAGATGGATCGCCCATGAAATTTGGTACAGACATTCATGTTCCCTTTAGGATAATTTCAAATAACTTTTGGGAACTTTTTGCCAAAATGCTGCCTCGCAGAGCCGTTAGCATGGCTGTAGACTCTTGGTCCTGTTTAATGTTACAGCCCTCATGTCATCTCTGCAGAGGGTATTTTAACCTGGTATCAGTTTTAACTGTATGTGTAGCATTTGGTTCTCTGGTTACAGCTATTCAAACATTAAGAGTGACGGTTTACTCTGTTGCTAAAGCTAAAAACTGAAACAAAAGGTTATGTTTTTGAGACAAGACAGACCTCGAATCTCACTACTGAAAACATAAACAGGTTTGATTTGTAACAAAATACCAATTTGTACAAACACAGTGTACGAGAGGAGACAGCTGCAGTGTGTGCTCTTAGACCTGCTGGCTCGACTCCAAGCAGGAATAATGGAATAAAGTGCACGAGACCGCTCTGCTGTCTGGCAAATAAAGACGTGGTGTCCAGATATCCACGAGGTCGTCAGCATGTCACAAAAAAGAGCTCTACAGTCTCCCTCCCCACTGCGTCCGAGCCGTGTGATGCCAAGCATCATAACCACAGAGGCTGCGCTGACCTGCAGGAATTTCTGGATTTCTTTTCTTGGTGACCGGCAGCCCACTGAACACATCCAAGTTCACTTGACTTTTCCCAGTGTTTTCAGAGGCTTCACCCAGACAAAATGCATCATAAGCAGTGTGATGCAGTCTAAATTTAACCTGGTCAGATCACGTACTTTGCTGTAATCGAAGGTTGCGGGTCACTATGCTCAGTGGGCTGAGGCAACAGACGACAGCTAAAGTTACCTCTTCCAAAAGGGAAAGTGAGGACATTTCCTGTGGCAACTTTGTCTAAGTAGAGTCAAATTATAAAAAGTCAACTTTGTGGTCTACCTAAATAAAGCCTGATGCCATCACTGTCCCATTTTAGTCACTTTTTTTGCTTCATCTGTGTTTCCTCTAACCAGCAGCTGTACTTTTCAAATTTGGAAGTTGCTAGAGGTGTCTGCGACTTTTTCCAGCCACCCTAAAATGTTTTTTAATGTTTGTGTGTCCTTTAATGCTCTTGCTAGCAAAAAGCAAAGAAGCAAATCCCAAAAAGGAATATAATCAAAACACTTTAAAGCACAAAGAAAAGACACCATTTAACAATTTAATATTTTGTTCCAAGGTAAACTGTGTTGCTTGTGATTTGTTGCAATGACCATTTAATCAGACGCACTAGACATTAGTCTAGATGACCACTTGTGTCTCTTGGTGGCCAACAAACTAGTAATAACTGGGCAAACTGTCAAACAAAACTAACAATAGCCACATTTATCCCATTACTAGAATAATCAGTCTTTTCTAAAGAAAGACAGCAAATGTACCCGTGTATACAAAGTCCAGTGAATGAAAAAGCTTATAGTGTACTGCATAGACAAGGTACCTGAGGCCACACAGCCACACGTGGGATAAAGTACACAGCAGCTCACTCTAACTAACACACTGAATAGTGTATTTATTTTGACACATCCTTGACTTTTCCAAATACACTACCACAGGCCTCAGCAGCAGCTGCTTGGCTTCACGCTCACCATCTATTCTAGCATGAAGGGAAGAAGCAATTCAAAGCCCTCTTTGACCATATTAGTCCACAAAACTTCCCATCTTTTCCATTAGCTAAAGCGAGCTGTAAACTTTGTATAAACTCGTGAGCCAGAGTGGGACAGCGCTGGTCCCCCTCCAGTGGATGTGCCACAGATCGGCCATGTGGGGAGGGTTCAGAGAGGCAGACAACAGGGCAAACAGAGGCAGAGTCTAAGGTTTGAACATGCAGACTTTGTGTTTGTGCTGTTATAATTGTTAACCTGTGAGACCTGAGTACTCCAACATTAGGCCCAGGAGGTTGTCTGTCAGACGGTCAAGGTTCCCAACATAACAGGCCTGTTAGAACAAGAGGACATTCCTCTCATAGCCAGGTGAGCTTTGTGACCCTGAACAACACCCATAGAGCAACACCTTCCACTGTCATCTGCTCTAACTGAGAAGGAACCCAGATTACTTCAAATCCGTGTACAATTCAACCAGTCAAACTAAGTGACCCTTAGCGGTCCAAGCAACCCAAAAGTTTGCAGAATTAATAGTTATTTCCAGGAATTATGCTTGTAGTAGGCATGTTTGAAAGGTTAACAGTCTGCAAGTTGATGATTATGTCATGTAACAGCTGCACTTTCCACATAATCAAGAAGAATGCTGTTTATACCGACGTAGATCAACTCTTGGACTGTGCTGGAGAAACATCATGGCTTTTGTAGGCCGCTGCTTACAGTACAAGGCAGATTCTTTTGTACTCCTTCATTCATACACATCCAATAATTAATCCCGCCCACCCATATTCACACAAACACTCCTCTCTTTGTCTGTAGAGTAGATTTCTATCCATGGATAGCCTTGTTGTTTTCGTGACCATGTGGTTTGGCGGGTGACCTGGCGTGAGTCCAGACTATAAAAAGAATCCCAGTGTTTGTAAAGTGAGCGTGAGCCCTGAGTGTGTGGTGCCGGCCCAAGACCTCGTCATTAAACCTGCAGAAGTGTCAGGTCCGCTGGAGAAAAGGCAGAAGCAGAGAGGAGCATCTTAAGCTAAACACAGAGAGACGCTCACGTTACTAAACATGTGCGAAGAGCAATGGAGAACAGAGAGCAAGAATTCGAAGACGACCTGACACTTTTCATCCAGCTGTCTTCTTCCAGCTCTGCCAAGGCCTCTTTTCCCTTTCTCCAATTTTGTTCTGTTCGCTTTGCTCATCTCTTCAGCGTCCTCTGCTATTCAAGCTTACTTCAAGATTTATATTATTTGCTGAGTGGCATGACCACTAACGGTACATGGTGTGTAGTGGAAATAATATGGGTTAGATTTCTCTGGTGCTGCTTGGGTCACTCATGCCCTGCTTTACCACAGTGCTCCTATCTTAATTGCCCAAAAATTGACCATCACAGTTGCCCAACTGAGTGAAAGTTGTTGCGTTGGTGCCCAAAGACTTAGAAACAGATAATAACAGCAAGATGAAGTACTGAATACTGCCAAACACAAAGGAAATTCGCAAAAGTGTGCAATCAAACATCTGTTTCTAAACCAAACCAAATCCAAATAAAAACATATAATCTAATAGTAATTATGTTGTCTGTCATAAAATCAATAGGTCTGTCATCAAGGTGGCTTTATGTATAATTTATAAATACTAACAGGTCAACTTAAAGCTGATGCTAATAAGTCCAAATGTGCCTCACTCGGAGCAGGAATTCAACCTTGGAGAGAGAACAGAGTGGACAGTAGTGTATTGAAAACAGATGTGTGAAATACCTTCTTCTGCACCAGCTGGCATCTCTCAGCAGTTTCTGGAGCTGAGATTTTTAATTTTTGATATCTACAGCTACTATGGCTGCCCGAATCATCAGCCATGTTAATGTTAGTTGGGACAAGACAACTCTCCTATGTTTCTAATTGAGCAGGGTGAAGTAGTACTACAGCCAAAGGCAATGGAGGAAACCTTGAATGAGAATGTGAGGATTTGAGCAGTAATAACAATTAATGCAAGAAGCCAATATTAGGCAACAGGGTTGTTTCACCTTGACAGTATGTCTCTCTTGGGCTATTATTAGCAATAATCTACCTTTTTGAAATCTCCTTGAACAAGACACGAACTCCCTCCCTGCTCCAGGGACATTGTTCTGTCTGACTCTGACCTCTGACCTTTCTGTGGAGCGAGCAAATGAAAATATATTTGTCTCAATCAATAAAGCGGCATGTTGCTATTATCATCCTTACATTATGCCATTCCCCTAACACGAGACAGCACACATTTATTCATGCTTTTAAATATACTGTCACATTTACAGCTACACAAAACCCAAATCATTCCATGTGTTGTTTTGAGTTTAGCTGTAATGAAGAAGAAGATAAATAAAAATATGTAACCGCAGTTAACTGACTGCCTGGGTTGTACAGAGTATAGCTGCAGCTGTGTTATAGGAGGACCAGAAAGGCATTTGGTGCACAGAAGTTTAATCTTCTTTTCTGATTTAGGATTTTGGGATGGATCAGACCTGCAATTTGATTATCATCTCACCGCAGTACTTTCAAAGCGAAGCAACGCAACATTGTAGCTAGTGCCATTTCATACTATTGCACTACATTGCATTACAGTTTTTCTCACACTGACAAAAACTGAAAACCATTGAGCATCAAAGTGTACTTATATAAAAAAAAAGCCACTGGAGTTCCCGGTTTGGGGATCGCAGTGTGCTTCACTCAAGAGGTTTATGGACTTTTGGAAACCCCCACGATTGTTGAGAACTACACGTCATTTATTTTGGATCAATTTGGACAGCTGCAAACAAAAAGGCTCAGGAGTCACACAGTGAAGGCTGGTGGTAGTCCTTTCATCAAAAAACACAGCCTGAGCTTGGAGCTGCCCAGCTGAAAATCAATCAGCAGCTCAGTATTTGGACACCGAGAAGTTGCTCAACCTGTGAAACTCAAAACTGTTTTGACTCAACCACAAAATGCTCAACAGTAACAACAGTCAAAAGTAATAAAACAATCTCCATTTCTCAATGTAGCTGCAGAACATGTATTGCTAAGCTTTTTCACAATAAAGAAAAACAATCAAATCTCCCTCATCATTTGCTCAAAGCCAACATTAGTAACAGCTAACTGAAAGTAAACTGAACTGATCCATGTTATTTCTGAACACCGGTAGCTATATGGCAGTTATTTTCATGTTAAGCATGGTGTTTCACATTGTGTAATTTTGACTGGTTTAGTTATGGTACAAGCGGCACAGTGGTACCCAATTGTCTTGGGTACCACTGTGCCGGGTAGCATACAGCTGGGTAGCATACATAACGCTCGTTTTGCCAATTACTTAACGGCACCCTAAGTACACAATGAGTAAACACACTCAGACTTGGACACACATCAGAAAATAACTGGGTCACGATAGAAATGCTGATTGGCAGGTTAAGAGGAGATTACAATCTATCATGTCTCAGACAACAGACAGTCAGACAAACAGAGAGCCGTCAAAACTGTCCTTCGTGTGAAAGCAGCAGTGTTACAGTAGCAGAGCTGTTCAGCTCTGATGCCTGTGTGCTCATGTGCATTTATGTTACAGGATTGTGTGTCAAGATATGACAAAGGCATTGCCTCTGGAGCATTAATGTCACATGGCAGAGGGAGTAGTGCTGAAGTGGCTCTCAGATTACAGGATTAACATACAGGAACACAGAGAGAGCGCAGAGAAAGGGATAACAGCACAGAGACAGAGACACAAAGGAAGCATTTCTCTCACCAGCTGATACATCTTATACTTATCTACATGGCTGCAGGTTTAAAACGTTCAGATCTTGTAGGACTTTGAAGTAGCGACAGTGGATTGTGACAAAGTTAGTGTGAGTGGTGACTGTTGTGCAAAACATTGCTGTAATGTAATGCGATTCTTTTGGTGCAGTAGTTTTTCCTGTTTTTACGATGACATACGTGTGCACACTGATACAGTATGTGTTCATTTGGAACAACAGCGCACTGCTGCAGGGTTTCTACGCCATCTTTGCTAAACCTATTTTATTATTGGTTGTGCAATTAAACAAACAATAAATTATAAGCTAAAAAGCTCAAATGAGAACTATCTAAACTTCTTCATCAAATCTGAAGATTAATCGTTTTATCATTTATCAAGGAAAAAAGTAAAACATTCTGGTTCCAGCTTCTCAAATGCAAGCATTTGCTGATTTTGTCTGTTCTGTATCATTTTAAATTGAATACCTTTAGGTTTCTTACATGTTGGTGGCACAAAACAAACATCTCCTTGGGCTGTGGAAAACGGTGATGGGCATTTTTCACTGTTTTCTCACATTTTACAAACAAAACGATTAATCAAATAATGGGAAAAACAATCGGTAGTTGCAGCCCCTAGTCTGTTTGCTACCCATAAACATTTCATTTTGGCGTTGAGCCAAATTTACACACTATTAAGACAAACATTTCATACTAAAAATAGAACCCTTCATTGTGTTCAAAGACCAAACACTGAACTGTTTATAATGTGGTCAAAAATGATCACCAAACAGGATCGGAAGATAAAGGCTGTGATCTGTGAGGCTGTTTTCATTCCTCGTGCGGAGGAAACAGCATTATTTCATGAACAAAGTGCTGATAAAGAGATGTTTGTCAGTTAAGTTGTTTTGTTGCCTGAGGATAATTCAATCACTGGTGAATCTAATGTGTAGCTTTTTACAAGTTATTTTCCCCTTAAGAGATGCCACAATGATCTAAAAGCCTAGAGATGGTCCATTTACTGGCATACCCACCATATGTTAAACTATACCTCTGATGCATAGAGATAATGGATGCTTTCAACAAATGTGTATGATAAAGAATTCATGATTATATAATTGCCTATGGTCACAGATTAGATATAAAAAGAACAAATTTTTTGTAAGAGATTAGATTGAATGTTAGCTAAAATACACTGAACTGTTCCACGCCTTAAAAAGTAACTCAGAGGTATTCCCCTTTAATTCTTACATGAGTGAATAATAATAGCACAAAGCCAAAAAATTTACATTTAGGATTGGGGAGTGTGCAGCTGAAATGTAGGGAGGACAGAGATTAAAAAGCAGGTTAAAGGCTGCTGCTCTTTCCACAGGCAAGGTTGTCAAACTTGTTCTACATACAGATTCTCCAACCCCCCACCCTTAACATGTTAGCATTCTTCCTCAGGTCAACCCTTCAAGTGGAGGTTAGACTCGGGGCAAAGAATGAAACTACTCAAACATGTGACAATATCCTTGCCAGGGTTTCAGCTTAAGTCATCTGGGTTTGGTTTACTGGCTGGGTTTCAAAACAGTGACAAAAGAGCAGTTTAGTTTAAAAATAAAACATGAGTCGATCTTATCATGCCACTTCATAATTATGAAAAATCTGAACAAAAAAGGCAATGTGTAACACATAGCATACAGTAGATTTTGACATTGCAAACAACATGGTTCAAGGTTCAAGTTTAGGTCAGTCAGACAATTCCTGTTATAATCACGACATCATACTTTGGTAATCAGAAAGAGAAAATTCTACTGAGAGCGTTTGTATATAGAGTCAGCTGTAACACCTGAACACCAACTGTTGCAATTGAGAGTGCGTGAAAACTAGTTAGCAAGCAAGCAGAGAAGTTGAATGTCTTGGATCTTTTAGCTAAAAGTGATGGATAAACTGTTAAAATAACATTGATAGCTAACAGTTATCGAGAAATGATTGAAAGAGTTAGCTAACAGTCATGGATAAATGGCTGGAACATCCAGCAAACTTGACCAAATCGACCAAAACATTGAGTTTATTTGTATTAAAAAATAATATTAACATTCATATAATTAATAACATCCAGTTTAAAAATCAATTCAAATTAACATTTGAAACATAACGAGTGACGCTGACGGGGCACGTTAGCTCGTCTGACAGGGGGTGGGGGTAAATCTAACAAAAAGGTTGGAGACCACTGAAGTAGAGGATCAATAAGCTCTTGACTATCATCAGAAAGGAAAGAGAATCACTACCATCACCAAATTAGTGTCATCATGCCTGTGCTTCTATCAATATTAAAGATTTAACTTTTAGACAATCAGCTTCACTGTAAAGCAGCAGTGAATGACAGAAAACTGGAAAATAAGAGAAACTGCCGAGTATCAAGAAAGAACAGAAAAGAATTAACCTTTGGTGAGTTCAGATATAAGCTGTGGACTTTGAACGACTGAAAACATCATAAAGCACCAACAGCTGGCATCCTGACCTCAGTCTGTGTTGCAGAAGGAAGAGCAAGCATTATTATGTGCACCACAGCTGGGCAGCACAGTCCAATATTAGTCACAAATTCATTTCAGAGTAGGATCATCAATAACGGGGCGTGGAGAGCGCTGTAATCTTTTCTAGGATACCCTGAGCTGCAGCCTGTCCTTTAAAAATCCCTACCTCTTCCTCAGTTGCTATGGTAACTGGAGCGGTGGATGACCGATGCAAGCTGGGTGGTGGGTGGGTGATTTAATGTAAGCCCCTTCCACCGCACATTACCCTCCTTTTTAATCTGCTCTGGATGTTTATAAGAGAAGAAAATAGGATTGTCTCTCTAATTCAGCGCACAAACACAAAAAACAAAACCATTAAGGATTACAGGGTAAAATCTAGCGAGAAATCCTGCAGAGTTACAAAGACTAGCTGTCAGTCCTTTGTAATACATCAGCCTGTATGGTATTTACATGCGATGCAGAGTACACATCGCCTCTCGAGAGAAGCTGAGGAAGTGAGTGGAACCTGAGAAGGATGGGCAGCGACAGGAAATGAGCGAGTTGAATGAGCAGACCCCTCTCTGCTCAAGGTGACTTTCCTTTTTCATTGACTTGATTATCTGCACTCCGCCCCTCCATCATGGAAAAAAGTATGCCATCCTCACTCTCTCACACTCACTTGACACTGATAACGGGCTGCATTCGCCAAACCACAGAGAAGCTGGTGGGAGGTAGCAGCCTGTAGCCTCTGTCTGTTTGTGTGTGCACATATTTCTACCACCACCTCACCCTATCTACAGACCAGCCTTGTCATTATGGGGCATTCCCCCGTGTACACAGGACAAACTCTCTCACCACGAAATCAGCCCCGGGGCCTAATCGGAGCACCCAGTCATCCTCCCCCTCCCCCTCCTTGTTACTACGGCAACACCGTTTTCCGCACCAACACCTCCTAATTAGACAGACATGACACAATCACCTACGTCTTGGTGAGAGGAATCCAGCCTGTATCCTGGGGAGCGATGAAGCAAACCAGCAGCCCCAACACGCCTCATGCACACACACAAACAGAGATAGCCTCGGACTATTTACCGGTCACATGCAGTCCACACACACACACACATTCCTATCAGCAGATAGCCGGCTCTTGCACTCCTTTTCCTTGCTGTCATTTGATTACAGGGTAGAATAGGCAGATTCATTGAGCTTGCCTTACCCTGTCCAGGAGTGAGCTCGCCTCTGTTGTGCTCTGAGCATTCCCTTTATATCCTCAACTCACTGCAGCAGTATCCTGCTTTCTGCACTGTCAACAGAAAAAACGATGCAGCTGAGCATTTCTTGCGCAAGGTATGTAATCCACGCAGGTTCCGAGTCGTCTGCTCAGGGCTGGAGCGGCTAATAAGCACCTTGAATGCCAGAGGTTGTCAAAATCAGCCGAGAGGAAAATCCCAGTTAGATGGAGACTGTTTTTCTCTGATGGCACGGGGGGGCAAACAGGGGATAAACTCGCCATAGAGCATGAGCTGCTGTTTGAGATCTTGCAAAACAGCCAGCTGGCCGGCGAGAACTTCTCCTCAGCGTATCCACTCCCACCCTAACCTCCTTCTCTCTTTCTTTCTCTGCAGAATGCTGTGGGGGCAGAGGGGACAGGCACAGATGTTACTGGCTTCAGGCCACACCCCTTTTCAACACTCCCAGTCCTAATAGGATGCAGCCGAGCCATGGCCGACGCCCAGCCCAGCCCAGCCCAGCCCAGCCCAGCCCATCTCCCCCCCCGGCTTTGGACAACTTGTTTAAGGTTTGTTTGGAGAGGGCTTGTTTGGAAAGCTGCAGACAAAGCTAAGGTGTAAAATGTGGGTGTGGGAGGGAGAGAGATTGGAGGCAGTGAAAGTGTGACAAGGCCACTAAAGAAATGAGGTAATGTCAAAAACGAAAAAACACATTCAGCCCAAAGTGGCAATGATGAGACAACTGACAAAACATCCAGGGATTTTAATCTAAACAATCCAAGACACTCCCACATGATTTACAGCACAAGAATCGCTCCTGCATCTCAGCTAATTACTAACTCACAACATCCAGCTTCCATAAACATTCCTACATTGCAACATAGTGATATGCTTTGGGCTGAATAAACACCAAAGTAATGAAAATGTATAAGGAGTTTGGTTTTCTGTGGAAGATGCTCATAAAAAAAACAAAACAAAAAAAAAAGTATATATATATATATTGAAACAAATGTACCCAACGTCACAGTAATTTGGCCTTTTGCTACAAGATCTCACATGAGAGAACCAGTAATATAATAATGTAACTATTTCAGTCAGTCCTGACTAAAGTTAATAAGTGAAGTCACAAAGAAAGAAAGAAAATCCCCATTATACAACTACTGTTAAAACAGTGTGGTTCATTTTGACATCAACACTTTCTATTCTTCCTTTGTTCTTAAATTTTGTAGTGAAACTCAAAAATGATCATTTAATTCCAGAATCTAAATATATTGTTTTGAATACAGTCTATATTCATTCAAACATGAATGTTAAATGGGAAAATCTCACCACGAGCGTACTATCGCAAGTGTTGTCATTCAAATACATTAATAATTGATCTCATAAATAGGAATACTGCTTTGTTTAGTTGGATGGAGTTTAGGGCACTGATACCGTTTCATGAAAATTGAGGGTGTAGACACAATAAAAGCCACAGCTGTCCAATTCCCTGCAATTCAATCTTTAAGATAGGGATGTCCCGAGCTGATCCTAACGATCTGTATTTAACAGTAAGGTGGGCAGAATTAACAAGACTACAGCTGTTATTTCAATGTGTCTGGTATTTAATCAACATTTACGTAAATATAAGTATCTGATCGGACACGGCAGATACCCAGTATTAAAAGGACTCCGATCATTTGGGCCAGAAAAACTTTATCAGGACATTAAGAAGTTTATAATGTTATATTGTTGAGACTATATGAGAGGGGTGTTGATTCAACTCTGAGGTAATTCCTGAGGCTATAACATCTAAGCCAACTACTACTTTGACGATCCCTGTTAATACAGGAGAGAAAATCAGACATGTTCTCATAGAGAACACAGGTCATCTACCTGATTCAGACCCTACAGGTTTCAAAGTGTCATCAGTCAGTCAGTAACTTCCTGTTCTTCAGAGGTGAGTCAAGCATTACCGAATGGGTATCATGCTAACAAGACGTCACAGTGCTTCTGTTGTATAGTTTGTCATTCAACACAGTTTTGTACAATTGGCATGATCAGGATATGTGGCAGAAACTGTAATAAAGCAGCACAAACCAACCAGTTTTCTTAAAATGAGTGTACTGTTTGGAGGTCAATAAGATCCTGTTAGATCACTTTTTGGTTATTAAAACTTAAAAGTTTTCAAACAGCTGCCTCTCGCTGCCATTTGGAGATGAAAACGTGTAAAGACACCTGCAGCTTTAAGATATCTGGACCACTTCCAAGTCACATGTCATGCTGGCTGATATAATACAATCTTCTAAAGCACTGAAACTTTCTGCCTAGATTGGAAATGTCCTTATTTGAAACTGCACTGTAGCTTGATCCAAGACACTGGGCTTATGTGAAACAGTTTATCTCTGCAGGACGGGTGTTACAGACATCAGTGGCGAGCCGCGCCGGTGCAGTCATGAATGGATAACAGTGGAAGCTGTACGGTTTTGGGTAGCTGCCTCTAAAAAGTATGTCATGCAGCTGGAATAACAGACAGGTCCGGTTCTCATGGAGGGCTTCTGTTCTGGTGGGACGGATCATCAGTGTCAATAAAAGCCAGGACTGATGTTTTGGTGGCCTCAAGGGCACCAGGTACATACAACAGGAAATGTGTGGGAAACTGTGGATGGTGACATTTTCAGTCATGCTTTTCTGTGTTGTGTTGGAGGATTTAAAGTAAAATATATTGTGAATCTTTGGTTGAATCATTCGGGGTTTTGTCTCTGACTTTAGTTTTCAGGACCTCACAATGATCAAAGTCTCTCTTCCTGAGCTGCAGAGAGAGGTTACTGTGTGTCATACCTGTCTGCTGTAATGTGATAAAAAAAATAGTGATTTAACACAAAGCAGCCTGCTACACAAGCTAAAGCCAGATAACTTTATGAAATAGTGATTTGGGTTTTTCTAACCTCCTTGTTTCTGTTTGCACCAATTTAAGATGCACATGTAAGGTATGATGTCACCACCAGTGGATGTTTTAGATGAGGGATTTCTAGAAAATGGGCTTTTAACTATCATGGATTCTACCCTGGATAAAATACTGATCACCAACACTCAACCTTTAGAATATCTGCATCGTCACATTTGAAAGTAAGGAGTAGCTAAGCTGCTAAACATGCTCTACTACAACTACTCAAACAGAAACTGAAGCCCCCCCCCCCAAAAAAAACAGTGCTTGTGTGAACTTTTTTCTCTTTTTAGTGAACTCTTCTGTTAATTATTAAGCAAGAGCAGACAAAACTCAACTTTACCCCTTTCTTTCTGGTTTTCAACAGGCAATAATATATTTTTCTGTTGCTTTAATATTGCCTTTTATGATTTTGCGTCATGTGTTTATGTGACAAGCAGGCCAGCAACACAGACAAGATATATGGGGCACAATGCAACAAGGCAGAATCTGAATCACTTTAGAGCTTGTTGCCATCAACCCCAATGATAGCTGCAACTACTCTCCAAACATTGCTTTTGTGACACTGTATTTGACAGACAAGAATGAAGTTAAAAGTTGTGAGAGCTGCTGAAGCTTGGAAATCAGTTTGCAGTACATCAACAGTGAAACAAGGAAGCATGGAAATCTGATTGGCTGCAGATTGTGGATGACCCTGAAAGGTTCAGCTGTGATTACAAGCTTGCTGATTGAGTTTCTCTGGTTATATAGGAAATACACAGGACTCAGGTGAAATGTTAATCGTTCTGCTTACAGTGTAAAACATGGGGTCAGTCAAAAGCCCCCCACACAGGAACTGATAGAAATAGTTGAGAAGACATGTATCCAGATAGCCCTTAAGTGAAGTACCTTAGTGTGATAAGTTTGTGAAATTGAACAGAAAGTTCTGCTGCATGCTGATGATAAGTATATTCTCAGCAGGATCATGACTGACAGCCCCTAAATAAAAAAATAGCTTCTCAGACTTCAGTGAAGGAATGTGTGAAGGGGGAATGTAATATTATGGCTCGTATCATGTGGTGGAAGGCAGGAGGGCTGCACCGTACATATGTTTCATTCAGGGTGGGGCTATATCCATAAATTCCACCCATGCAGCCCTTCCCTTGTAGGAGACCCTAATGGTCACAAATTAAATGCTAGGATTAGAAAGGGTCCTTCTGGTCCCTACCCACCCTCTGGAAAGCTTGTAATTACCCCCTGGAATAGAAAGGTCCATCCCAGAAGCGCCACGCGACTTTCTGCATCCACTAATCTCTACAACACAGCCAAGCAATTTACACAAGAGTTTACAGTTCAGACGTTACGGGATAAAAGGAGAAGTGTTTGTGAAAAGAAGGTGTTTTTAAAAGAGGATAGATGTGGCAAACTCTAGCTTGTGGTAGGGAGATAATAACATCAACCTAATGGTAGGGACGGGCTTTTTCAATTTATATGTCATGGCTGGAGAGTACTCATGTGTTGTTTTCTCTTATCTCACATAATCAGAAAGAGTGAGCCTCTATTTCCTGCAGTCCTATAAAAGCTCTAACATGATGAAGCATAGCGAGTTTTCCAAAACATCTGCAGTAGCCTACCTTCACATTTCAGTGAATTTTAGTTGAATATTTGTTTGTAAGCAGATATTACAAGTCTGATTATTGAGAGTTAACGTTCAGTCTTGTCTTTAACAAACAAGTCAGGAAAAAGCTAGTAAGTGGACTTTGAGTTGTCTGATTGTCTTTGGATGCTTAGCCAAATTTTGAAAACCTTATTTTTAAGTAGTTTCTTTGCTCACTTATCTAATAAAACCAAGGGTATTTCTCACCTGCCCCTCAAACAGCCACTAATCTCACATTTAGAGTGGATATGTGCTAAAACAAATCATTATTCAATCATTTAGACTATGTGCAATTCACAGACATGGTACTTTCTAAACTGTAAATTTCTATCTACTTCTTTGACCCTCACATTTTAAATTGACTTCTTTTTACGGGAAAACCTGGTGAAGTTACAAAGATCTTCTCGGAAGAACTGCTGCAAAAACATTACGAAGTGGATAGCTGCAGCTGCAGTGAACGTGCTTGTAACAGACTGACAGAATTTGAGGGTTAAAAGGCTGTGGCTTAACGTGTTGATCCCTCCAGATGTAGGCCAAGCTCACTGCGCTGAGAAACCAGCGGTTAATGTTTTGAGCAGAGAGATAAGAAGGAGGAGGCAGCATAATGCAGTGTTATAGTAGAGGTAGCATGGAAACAAACAAATCAAATCAAATAGAGTAATGTTAATCCAACATAATCCAATCAGTATCCAGTCTGCTCTGAGGGTGAAGACAGTTTCAAAGTACCTATGAGCTAATGTCACACATGGATGCTCTGATAATTAGTTCACCAGACTAAATCCACGTGAAAAGGTCTGAGGTCTCAGCCTCATCTTTGACCGCCAACACTGATGTGAGACTGGCTTACGGCCGGCCGGACCCACGACTGACTGAATGGCTGGATAGCTGAGTTACAAGCTGCTTATCTCAGAGTGTGTCATAATCTCAGCGGGGGGAAAACAACCTGAGACCAGACAAGCCAAAACAAAATATTAAGGCTAGGAAAATCTGCTGGGAACCCTAAAGCAAGAGCTGGGCTGTGCAATGAAAAATGAACACAAAAACAAACAGCAGAAAAAAGGATGTTTGGGGACGTTAACAAGGACACCTGCTGTTTAACAGGATCGACCTGACAGCCTCTGCCCTGTGGTATCTCAGCTATCAACTGCTGGGACACAAACAACACTGTGCTCACAGTAGCAGTACACTCTAACTCTGAAACACTGGGACTGCTTGTCAAGTAATTATTTAGTTATAATCTGCTAATATCACTGTCATTTTCCTTAAAACAGACTTTATGTGAAGGGCGAGAGCACTGAAAGATGAACCAGATCTAATGGATCACCTCAAAATCATAACACTGGTAAAAGTATAACAAGTTACATAACTGTGAGAGACGAAAGAAATGTGGACGCGGACAATGGTCGCCACTAAAAGCTGTAATACAATCACTCCTGAGGAACATTTAGCTGTTGACGCAGCTGGTTTCGTCTGATTGCATGGCTGTTTTGACGGCTTTTCTACAGTAATGTTATCGCACAGATATGTTATACTGTGGGAACCTGCTCGGCGTAGCAGCAGCTTACAACCCTGCCCAAGGAAACCAGGACACCTTCTGTTCCTGGAGGGGAGAAGGTGGCTACTGTGGCTATCTTTCACATAAACACAAAACATTTCCTACTTCGCATCAGGAAAGAATAAAGATAGCAGTTTCAGTCTATAAACAAGCTGCGATTCATTACCTTGGGCTTTCATGAATGTTATTTGTTACAAGTCACAATGTGCTTCACAACAAAAACGACAAAGAAATAAAAGGTGCTTCTTTAAACAATCACAAACTCTACAAATTCAATAAGAATGTGCATGACTGACATTACCGGCTCCACAGACGCCAGCTCAGTTAACGGGAAATTACATTACCATGGTAAAAATACCAATGACATCTCAGTTTAGGAGGTATATACAAACAACAGAGAGAGAGAGAGAAACTGATAAACCAAAGCGTCCATTTATTTCCATATATTATGCAGATGATTATCTTGAATCAAGGCAGCCCATTTTGCATAGCAAGTTAATTCCATCCATGATCAGGTCCAAAGAATTCAACTCTTAATCCTCACCTCTGTGCTGTTGTGAACTTTTAATTTGATAAAAGTCAGATCAGTTCATGAATGAAAGAAAGATGAGAGATGTAGCCTAAACATATTTTTCTGTCTTTGCTCTTCTGGCTTGACAACTTGTCAGAACTTGAGCCTGCTTTCTGGAGGGCGGGGCAGCATTTTAAAAGCAGGATAAAGCATGCCATGCTCCGGCACAGTCTGCTGCCGAATCTGATATCTGTCGGCTGTTTCAAGGCCTGTTACACATGCTTTGGTTTGTGTCTGAGGAAGAAACATGTTGGCAATCTGACCTAATCCAATTGAAAAGAAATCCATCAAACAGGATGCACGGCACATTCTGCAAATCCACATGCAATTTCTGGTCCACTGAGTATTTTTACAGCATTAATATGTACCTTTAAGGCTTGAAATTAGTGTTATAATACTGTGATTTGTGAGGTTGGTAGTATTAAAGCTGCACCCTCAGAAATTCCCACATACTGCCACAGTTTCCCATTTTTGAGATGAAACCTCTTTGTAAACATGCCCTGATAAGATATGACATATACTATATATATATGTCATATAGGAACTGTTCTGAACACTAGTATTTAGTGGTTGAAATGCTGTCATACGGGCTAAGTGAGGGTTGAGCTGTATTGGTGAGCGTGATAAGGTTTGCTTTGTTGAACACGCGTCAGCTTTCAGTGATTGAGCTGTTTTTACCATAACTACAAGTAGCAGCCTGCATTGATGACTGCATAAAATTTGCTATCAGACAAAATGCTGGCACCAGCTGGAACCTCTCCTGCCAGAATATCAAATAATAAAAAAAAAAAGATAGGGGAGTCACACACCCACCAAAACTGCAAACTCATACAAAATTCTTATTTTTAGCATCTCTGCTTTGGGAATTAACATTTAATAATGTGACCTAGACAAAGGGGATAAAGGCGAGCAAGGATTGAAACATGAATCCCACTTGGCCCATAAAACCCCCTCCCATCCTCCCAAGCCAGCATCTTGGTTACGGGACTCCCCCACACACACACACACACACACACACACACACACACACACACACACACACGACAGGACCCACATGCTCCCTTTGTTTGAACCGCAGCATGGCTACACTCTTTCCACATCTTGCGGCTAAGGCACACAAGTGATTAATTTTGATGCTCATTGTCAAGATAATATGAGGTTTGCCTCAATTCTCTCAGTCTGGCAAGAGAACAGTCACTTTCTAACTTTGTTAACCATGACCGAATGCCACTCTTGAGCAGGAAAAGCAACGCAAGGCTATTAATTAAAAACTACACAGGCTAAACAAAATTAAGTGATTAAAAGAAGAAAACAAAACCAAGCAACTAAGTATAAATATAGCTCTGTCATGTGACATACTGTAATAACCTGAGACAATTATATCACTCCAAATAACAGGCACTCAACCAGGAGAGACTATTTCCCAAAAGTGAAATGTTTATTGAGTGTATAGTGCATTTATTTACTGTGTTGAGCTTTATAGCTTTTGGTGAACATTCTTTAGTTTACAGCTCAGTATGTGCAAAAACATTGAATATTTAGGAGATGTCACTTAATCTGCAATTGAGTCTTTCCTATTTCCTAAGGGAAAACGTTTTTCATAGAACAGATTTACTATTGTACTGTCTGCAGGATAAAACTGGTAATATAAAGAATAGAACAATAAAGAAAGCTCTGGTGATTTCCTGCTTATATCACAGCTAAAAAAAACACCCTGATTTCTTAAGACTAATGGTAAACATACACAATTCATATACATGTGATATATGTTATCACAACATCACATTTAAAAAGGTAATATTTTAATAATTCTGGGGTTAGGTTACCTACAATCCATTAGAAATATCACAATGTGCTTTCAAATTGCCTCGACGATCAATTTGAAAGACTAGTTGCTGCATTTTACACATTATAAAATCTTTACCTCTTTAAACTGTATCAAAAAAGAAACTCTCGGCAGGCATCAGAAGTAGCACAGCTTGTACTGGGCTCTGGAGGGTACAACTGCAACAAGTTCAGATTGGCCCAAAATACAATTTCATAGGTCACCCAGTTCTAGTTATAGAACCATTAGACTGCAGATCGAGGCTTGTTTCTCTGGAGGGAGCTCTGTGGAGATGAGTCTGTGCTGCAGCACCAGTGACTGAGCTGGAAAAAGCTCAACACCTTATTAATTACACTGGTTTCAGTGGATGGAGGCCAATGTGCCAACTTTTGCAAGCATGTTAGGGTTTAATCTAAACTCTAACTGTGACATTAGGCGCTTCAGATTTTATAATCTCATCAATTAGAATTTAAAATGACAGCAAATAAAAGGTGACAGTGTGTAACGTCTGCAGTGATTGTGGATGTTTTTCCCATCAGTTTTTGGCATAGACCAGTTCACATCATCTACTTGCTGTGGTGCATTTTTTATTGCTAATAATAATAATTGGGAAAAGAGTGGATGACTTGTCATGAAGGATCCATTACTCATCAAAAGGTCTGAGAGCTGTCGACCTAAAAGCCCATTAATTAAAAATCTGCCACCACTGAGTGGTTGAGCTGGAAACAGGGTGCAATGCCCTTTGACCTCCAAACAGTCAGGAAGGTCAAGAATCAGTGGTCTTAGGAGGGGACAAGCAGTGTGCAACCATTGGGTGGGTATCTAAACTCATCGCATCATCAGAGGAGGTGGTCCTTATTTCAGTCGAGGTGGCCCACCTCTGCCTTTAAACACTGCAGGAAACCCCAGGCTCTTTACTGTTTTTGTTTTTTCTCTAGTTAATGATGTTTAGCGGGCCTCCATCAAGCTAAAGTTTAGGGCTTAGATGAGCCTTTGGTTTATAATACTCAACGTTTTACAAAGGAAAACTGTAACAAGTTGAGAGGTTTATCAGCTCGGCCACAAAGCAACTATCCTCAAAATGTGAGGTTGGGTCTTGGGTGTGGCCAGCAATGGCTGTCTAAGCCCAGCTGTCCCAACAGCGAGGACAAGTGCAAAGCTGGGCCAGACTGGGGGCAGGGTGTGGCATGGCAGGGGTGCCATGGTGACGGAGCAGGCCTCGACAGAGAAGGGATGCTAAATGAAGCCATTGTCTGGCCCAAGTGAAGCACACCACACAAAGAATGGCACATTCAAACAGTCATACAGGCCTATTGTTGTGGCGGGCCAGCAGAGTGCTGCAGGTCCACAGTTTATCCCACAGAATCCACTACACATCATACAGAGAGAGCCTGATCTGAGAACATGAAGCTCTGACACCAGCAGGAAACAATACTGACCTGGAGGAAACATTCCCCCAAACCTTTAAGGTCCCTTCATCGACGTAAACATCACTGGACTAGTTTGAAAATGGCTGCTCTAGCTCTGATGCATTTGCTGTTGGATCTGACATGACCAAGGGCGTCACATGCTGATATGGGTCTAAAGCAAAGAACAAAAACACAACAAGCATTTTTAGACAGACTCTCCTTCATTACTGTGTATCAAGTAGAGGTGAAACAATTAGTCAATGCACAGAAAAATAAACAGCAACTACTTTGATGGTCAATTAATCATTTAAGTCATTTTTCAAGCAACAAGGCCAAACATGCTCTGGTTTCAGAAGGAAAAGGATTTGGAACTTTTGATTATTTTACTGAAATTCGATTAATCAAGAGAATAATCAGCAAATTAATTGAAATTTAAAATAAATGTTAGATGGAGCCCTAATGTGGAGTTGGCGTGGTGATAAAATCCTCTCTCGCAGTATACAGTATATTGCAATACCAATATATTAATCAACTGCCTAATACACCCTGAGACATTACAAAGTATGTTGTCATATCGTCCAGCCCCGTGAGAAAGCAGTACAGAAAAGGAATGAAGACGTGACACATGCAGCATGAGTCAAGTAACTATGTATACTATCTGGATTTGCTACCTTCTCATACTATAACCATTCTTTAACTGACAGTGCCAAATCATGCAAACATATCCGAGTAAGCATACATCCACTAAATGCTTAACTAAAGTACCACAGTGCATGACTTCTAGTAACAACATCATTTCTATCTGTATTATGGCTCAGGATGCAAAAAGAAAGCTGATATAACAACTGACATCTTAAATAAGATGTACATTTTCATTATTCTCACTGGGAAAAAAGTCATCACAGTTCAACACCTGCCTCTCTATATTAATGCCACCACAACATCCAGAAACCATGATGCTGACTTTTAGGAGCTCAGCTGTGTTACAGCCACTCCTAAATGACATCCTCCATTGAAAAAATAATTAGTCTCACTCTGTAGTGCTTAATGTGAGCCAACCAGGGAGGCTGTTTTTTATTGCCATTCGCTGCCATATTCTGATGTCAGTGGATGGTGGATGAATAATATAATATGAAACGCTGGACTAAGACAAGTCTGATTTCATTCACTTCACACAAAGCTCAGCCTGCTGTCAGAGTTCAGAATGGTCACCACTGAGAGCAGCTTATATCCCAACAGATACAACTGACCAATATGTGCTCCAGTTCTCCACCAGTGCCAACTGAAACTGAGTCACAATGCTGAAGTTAGTTTCACCAAGGACAGTTTTTTGTCCGACAGCGGCACAGGTAGCGTTTGTGTCTGTGACAACAGGAGGATGACGAGAAACACCCACAAACGACCAGTGCCAACAAAACAACACCGTGGTTGCTGTAGCCGAGGGCTGTGTTTGTGTAGAGGAAGCAATGCCATAAATGTGACAGGCATAGCTGCTAACAGCAAATAATATGCAGAACTAACATAGAGCAACAAGCTTATCAAGTTACATGCAATGTCTGTTGTGTTTGCTGATCTGACAGGCAAATAGACATAATAAGGACTGTAGGCTAACAGTCGGATAAACACACTGACTCACTACGTAAAGGTGAGCTGGTGTGAGGGCTCACCATTAAAAACCTAATGCACAAACAAGGAATGTAAGTGTAAAGCCCCTTGAGGTAAATTTGTGATTTTGGGCTATAAAATAAATTGACTTGAATACATACATGCACGTGGGACAGCCTGTCTGAACAGGAAAACCCAGTCTTTGTTATTATGAACAGCATCGAAAGGGGTTATAGTTTAATCGGACTATACAGGCCAACAATTGCAAATCTGCCAATATTCATGCCAATAATGATACATCTGTGATAAGTCAATATTATCAGCCAATATAATCGGCCTATAGGATTAAAGCACAGACCACCACTTGGGAAATCATGCAGTTACAACAAAGACCAATCATCTGCAATGGCCACCTATTCAGAAAAACAAGACATGTAATTCAAGTGACAGGGCCTGTCAACGCTGATCTGTAATCAGCCAACTCCCTGTCTGAGCGTTAACACTGTGAACAAAATAACAGCAAGGCACATCATGTAAGGCTTCTCCCATGTTTACAGTGAAAACATGTCTGCAGATCACACCACAGCAGTAAGCCCTCTCACAAGGCAGCGGCCCATTACAAGCACGTACAGGCCCCTCTATGATTTAGGGCATTTTAATTCTCGGGAATGCAAGCCTTTTCTGATAAGCGCCTAAATGGGTAAAAGCCTACCACTAGGATGATAATCTCTGTGTTGTGCTCTCTGACTGACCTGTAACTTGATGGCTTTCACAAGTGAGACATTTCACTTCCCAGCAAAGTGACACAAGTGAATATTAACGCACAACAGGTGAAGTATCATATGTCCGAAAGCTCCAGAGGCCGGTCCTTTTATCAAGGATTATGTGGCAGTTAGGGCCCTTTATGAGGGCCAAGCAAATGTATGGGACCTAAATTAACCAATCAAAGATGAGTATGGTATGGTACTGGGACATGGGAACAGATGATTAACCCTAAATAACATAAACATTTAAAACATTTTGCTGTAGGTTAAGTGCAAATTTGTTACCTTAGCATTACTTTACAGCTCAAATCAAAACTTAATCCACACAAAAATCTGTAAAGGCAAGTTATCAAGCATTTGTGGACCTGTGTACCAACAGACTGCCTCCTTGCTGATAAATCAGCCAGATATACTGGACAATATCAGCTTATTGCAGTTATATCGGTACCTGCGTATATTTTGCTGATAAGTAAGAACAGAAATAGCAAAGATACTTAAAGTAATTCAGAAACAGTGTCTCCATTACATAGTTTATCAACTCAAGACCACTGACAAGTTTATTTTTCAACTGTAAAATGTTCAATAACCAAATTATCAAAAGTGTTTGCTTTTGTTATGCCTTTATGTAAAAAATACATATATCGTTGAATTAATTATCAGCCAAAGTTACCATTCAGACTCTTATGAGCTTTATTCTTTGCCTACCATCCCAACATTAACCCCATATCCACCACAAGCATTGTGTAATATCTCAGTGTAAATAACTAACAACCCAAAAAAGATACAATAAATAGACATGACATAACGCTCACATCTTGGCTAGTGAATGTTATGACATTTCACCGTATCCTCACTTTGCTGGGAGAGCCCGAGGATCCTCACAGGGACCCTGGAGGTCCCCGGACCCCAGTATGGACAGCTAGCGGAAGCCGGTGGAAGTGCGGTTCTCTGTGTGGACAGGTCAGCTTCCCCCACGGACAGACGGAGCTGACGAAACAAAAACAATTTGCAAAAGAGATGCAAATGTCACCCGGCTCCTGTCTGTTGACTCCAGTCTAAACCATGTTTGGGTCACTGAAGGCGAAGCTCTATGAGCAAGCTCGGGAAAATCAACAAAACACGCACGACAGCTTCAGTAAACTCGCCAAAGCTAACGTTAATGATGGCTGTTGTGTTGACTAGCCACACCGGTACGGAGGTCACCACCAACAACGCAACCAAACGGTCCCGGTGTGGCTATTCACGCGGGTATTGTTTCAGCCGTTATGGTATGAGTTTTGCTCTAACGAGAGTGTTCTTACCTCGCCACGTTGAACATTTCTCTTGTTAACGGTGTCCACAAGTTCATCAGGTAAGCAGAAAAGTAAAGCAACGGCAAAAACACAGTCCAGACTGCGCGGAGATGGTTCAACAGACTGGTTGGTCCGGGCTGCTCGTGATGTCATCGGTTTACTCTAGCAGTTAATGCGCATGAGCCATTCTTTGTTAGTCCAGTGCTTCATGGATATTGTAGTATAGATTGTAATCAATGCTCTTCACAGACACCTTCGAAATACCAGTGTCATATTTAAAGTGCAAAGCTGACTTTACAGGTTTTCCAGCTGTAAATCTGAGTGGGCATGGTTTATCTTAGTCTAATTCTTTTATTGTAGTATTTCCAAAATGCTTTGTTGTTCTAATCACCTGAAGTGGAGACTTTGTGTCTTCAGCAGCTGCTTTAGAGTCCACATAAGACTAATTTATTAGTCCATCGACAAAAAAATTAAGGGCAAGTATTTTGACAAGTTTAAGTCATTTTTCAAGAAATAAAGACAAAAAATGTGCTTGTTCCAGGCTCTCAAATGTAGATGTTATGATTTGTGTTATACTAGATATGATTGGCTTTAGAACCGTTCGTCAGACAAAACAGGCAGTTTGAATGTCAACTTTGCTTGGGAAATTATAATTAGCATTTTTTTCTAACTTTTGTTTCTGACATTTCATTGACCAAACAATCAATCGATTAATCAGGAAGTTATGAGATTGTGCACTGTGGCATGACTAATAGGCTTATATTTACCACAGACTTGTTTTCTGTAAAAATAAAAAAAAATTGTACAAAAACAATGGGAATCTGATGAGGTAAGCCATAGCTAAAATATACTGACCATAACACTTATTTCAAATATAATTTTCAATTTGAGTGAAATATAAACCCTGTGTAATGTATACATTCTACAAAACATGCATGGTTTATTGTTGTACAGGTGTTTCTCAAATTTTCATTCCTCACTAAAAAGAAACTAAAAAAAACATTCTATAAATAAGACCCAACTCCACGTCACATGAACTTTATTGAGAATATACTCAAATTAACAATTTTCAGATTTTTATTCTGAACATAAATTTGATAGACAAACATTAGCTTTTGGAATGCATTCAATAACAAAATTCATCTTTGAAACATCCAAATTTACATTTTCAGGAACTTTATTCAGAACATTACCAAACTGGTATTTTAGTAGAAAAACTCTTTTTATATTTAAGGACACAATGAAACCAACAGTTTCCCATTTAAGTAGTGCCTTTATTCCTTTCTAATACTCCTCACCCTCTTCCTCTCCCTCAACTGAGTCAAGTCCAACCTCCTCATAATCCTTCTCCAGAGCTGCCATGTCTTCTCTGGCCTCAGAAAACTCTCCCTCCTCCATACCCTCACCTACATACCAGTGAACAAAGGCACGCTTAGCGTACATCAGATCAAACTTGTGGTCAAGTCGAGCCCAGGCCTCTGCAATAGCAGTGGTGTTGCTCAGCATGCACACAGCCCTCTGGACCTTGGCCAGGTCTCCACCAGGAACTACAGTGGGCGGCTGGTAGTTGATGCCAACCTTGAAACCAGTGGGGCACCAGTCCACAAACTGTATGGTGCGCTTGGTCTTAATGGTGGCAATGGCAGAATTGACATCTTTGGGCACCACATCACCGCGGTACAAAAGACAGCAAGCCATGTATTTGCCGTGGCGAGGATCACATTTTACCATCTGATTGGATGGCTCAAAGCAGGCATTGGTAATTTCTGCTACTGTTAATTGCTCATGGTAAGCCTTCTCAGCGGAGATGACAGGGGCATAGGTGGCCAGAGGGAAGTGGATACGGGGATATGGCACTAAGTTGGTCTGGAACTCTGTAAGATCAACATTAAGGGCACCGTCAAAACGAAGGGAGGCAGTAATGGAGGACACAATCTGACTCATCAGCCTGTTCAGGTTGGTGTAGGTAGGACGCTCAATATCCAGATTTCTGCGACAGATATCGTAGATGGCCTCGTTATCCACCATGAAGGCACAGTCAGAGTGCTCTAGGGTGGTATGGGTGGTCAGGATGGAGTTATATGGCTCCACTACAGCAGTGGACACCTGGGGAGCTGGGTAGATGGAGAACTCCAGCTTGGACTTCTTGCCGTAGTCTACAGACAGACGCTCCAACAGCAAGGAGGTAAAACCAGAGCCGGTACCACCTCCGAAGCTGTGGAAAACCAGGAAGCCCTGAAGACCAGTGCACTGGTCAGCCTGAGGACAGAGGGACAGACATTGACCAAATATAAGACATGAGATAATATAGTTTAGATGATTGAAACCCATGGGAATTAGGGCAGGGATCAATTTATTTATTAATTGGTCCCATTTACTTCCACTGTACTGAACTGGAGGCAAAAACCTCAGCGACACATATCTCAAAACCTGGAAAAATTAAAACTATCTGTATGACTAGAATATCGCTTAAAACGGGCATGGGTATTAGTCGTCATGGATAATGATTTGGTGCCCTCTGGTGGTGCAAAGGTAAACTGCACAATGTGAGTTGATACACAGGATTCATGTGCTGTTCTAATACATTAATTCTTTGAAATTATATTATATAATTATATTTCATCACAGGGTACCAGTCTTATCAGGAAGGAACTCCTCCTGCTCTGAACTGACTCACCAGTTTGCGGATCCGGTCCAGCACCAGGTCAATGATCTCTTTGCCGATGGTGTAGTGTCCTCTGGCGTAGTTGTTGGCAGCATCCTCCTTGCCAGTGATCAGCTGCTCAGGGTGGAACAGCTGCCGGTAGGTCCCAGTTCGCACCTCATCTGAAGAGACAGGTTAAATCAAAATGACTCAAGGGTTTGATTAACCAAAATCAAGCAGCAACTATGGTCCATATTAAATAAAGAGTTTACCGATGACGGTGGGCTCCAGGTCCACAAAAACAGCTCTGGGGACATGCTTTCCAGCTCCAGTCTCACTGAAGAAGGTGTTGAAGGAATCATCTCCTCCTCCAATGGTCTTGTCACTGGGCATCTGTCCATCAGGCTGGATCCCGTGCTCCAGGCAGTAAAGCTCCCAGCAGGCATTGCCAATCTGGACACCAGCCTGACCCACGTGCACTGAGATACACTCACGCTGGAGGAAAACAAAGGCAATTTGTAACATTTAGCTAGCTAATAGTAATCAGATGCTTCAGATTACTCATCACATGTTGAAGACAAAAAAAGATCTATGGCTAGATTCAATGGAAAAAAAAAAGTCACTTGATACATGATGCACATTCATTTACCCTCTAAATAAATCAAGATAGACCTGGCTGTGGACAACATGAAGGACCTCAATCCAGAACCTCAATGGGATAGTGGAAATCATTTGACCTCATCATATATACAGTATTTTATCCAACAGACTTGCAGGGTCAATAGGAGTGGTTGTAAAAGTGTACAACAATATATTAACATAATATACAATAATAACATTGCTAATTTCAAGTCTTTTAAATTAATGTAAAACATTTTTGGCCATTTTAAAAATACTTAAATTTAACTATAATTTATCAATTTCACTGTATATGAACTTGTATGGTCAATAAATCATTACAAATAATGGAAACAACTGTTAACTACAAATAAATATAAGCTAATTAGCAATAAGGCTAATTGTTTCTGCACAGGTTACACAAACTGTCCACATAACATAATCTTATCATTAATTTAACAGCCGAGTAATCTTAAAATTCAGATTTTAAAACGTTTCTGGTTTTGGGAATTGTTTGGGTACCTCATAACTTACTGCTAAATAAAGAAATTGTTCTTCCACCAGCATTATTTTTTTATGTAACCTTAAATGGGCGGGTAACAACGGTTTTCGGGGGTTGTGGTAATTTGGGCTAAAGTTGGCTAATGTTACCATCTGAGCAGTTTCCACCAACGAAAGTTAGGCCATATTACAATCCTTCCCTCTTTCATCCGATTAGTAATTGAGATGGACAGGGCACTAAAGTAAGCTCAGCTCGAGGCAATGGCTGATACGTGACGAAAGTCAAAACCATGACTCCTTAAAACCAAGTTTAACTAATTGATCTGCCTAATTATACTGTTATTATACTGTAACAGAAGACCGGATGCCATAGGACAGATTATTCAACATTGTCTACCACTGAGAACAGTTGACGGTTGGGAATTCTGGTTCAAGTCCGCCATGTTGTCTAACGGTTGACGTTACAGCCAGCCTCTCGAACAAGCAGGTAAAACTAAAACTGAATTTAAACTGTGCCTTTTCACTAATCGGAAAACACCAATAATCCAATTAAGGCACATTTAATTTACAAACGTACAATTAAGACATCCCATAAAACATGAAACTTGGCTAACTGTTCCTGCCCTCATCCACCTTAGACTTTCCGTTAAGATACCTAGCTTAGTGTTAACATTTAAGCTAACGATAGATAAAGTTAGCTAAGGGTGATTCACAAACTTACAATGATAGCTAACACTAATGTGGGTTACCACATACTGTGAAACGATAGTTTTCAACCCAGTTAAATAAATAACACAACTCACATTATTCCATACTCACCATGTTTCTCGAGGTTTTGAGGTATTAAGATTAACGTTAGAATATATGAGATTAGTAGTCTCTCCAGCTAGTAGCTAAATCTCTATTACTCCTCTGAGGCGTTTTATACTTGCTTAGGCGGGGAAGAGACCTGCTGAATCGGATTGGTCAAATGTCACATCAACCTATATCCTATTGGTTAAACAATAACTGTCATCTTTTTCAAACAGGTTGTCAGACTTGTTTACTTTTTTAAAAAAAATCAAATTTTCGGAATGATTGGAAATATTTTTTAAATGATAAACCTTATTAAATAAACCTTTTAACTTATCAGATATCAAATTCAAAAATGTACATTTAGAAAAACAAAGCCTTTGCTTATTATAATCAAAAATTATATGATAAACTACATAGATTCAATTGAGCTCATCTGTAAAAAAATAAAAAAATAAATAAAAAAACAACTTAATTTTACTCTTTGAGTTGCCTTTTAAATTTGATTTACTTATTTTACTTTTTTGAGGGAATTGTAATTGTTTGCCTCTCTAGGCCCCTACAGCCCCTTGTGAGTGTCATTGTTGGTACTTTCACCAGTTTCTTCATGTTCATAGCTCAAATTCTCTGAAATTACAGCCACTTCTCAGTAAATCCTGAATTCATTCCAGCATGGATGGTCCTGCCTCATGATGATGTTATCGAGTTATTACAGAAAAAGAGAAACTTCAAACATTCTGCCTGTGGTTCTTACACATTTGATCAAATCTAACAGCATTATTTTGCAAATGAAAGACATTCGTCATGCCAGAACTTCTGTTTTATTGTTGACATTTACAGAATTGAATGTGTGAGTACAGCGTTTATACAGAAAGCCCACTTGTCCATACAGCAAACATACATAACACATCTCCTCACACTATGTACAGGTTAAGCCATGATAAAGCCTGGGCCACTAGCACACTTGGCATAACACTCAGTCACTCAAGGTTCAGAACAAGTTGATGGACTCCAGGTGTTCAGTAATGTGACAGACAACACATGTATTAGTGTTACTGGAATGGTGTATACCTGAAAGGGGGCAGCTGGAGGAAGAGATCTTGGCAAATTCAGGATTGTCTGAAGCGAATTTAAATTCTGAATCTGAACATTTACATTTCAGACACAATAACTGTCTCTTCGTCTATCAATAACTTATGCCCATGGTTGATACTGTTTTTTAAATTTTGGACTGTATATTTTTTGTTTGGTTCGCTGCTCAAATCAAGGTGATGTTTGTTGAGAGTGAAAATAGAACGATGATCACTAGTTTAGTGGTGGAACAGTGTCAGCAGCACCATGTTGGTCCTGAGATTAAGTGTTTCAAGTGGGGTTTGTCATAGCCACAGAAAAATAACTGCAACGTTAGATGACCAGAGACCTACTTAGCAGCCAACAGAAAAAACAAGGTTAATAAAATTGAGTGTTAACTTTGTATAGTGTGGTAAACAAAGTTCGTACAATGGTCTGGCTGATGATTTCAGTGAGGTGCAGTGTCTGGATTTCATTAAATATTTGCAAGTTCTACTTTTAATGTGGAGATACTGCTTGCAGGTCTTCTTGCCATGTTGTCAAGTTAAATCGCAACAAAGCAAAAATCAAAAAATTAGAACAAATTAGTTGCCAGAAGTCAGAAGAACTGCATCTCTGAAGTGATGTCGAACTTATTATAAATGCCTGGACCAATCCGAAACATACATAATGTAAATGACTTAATCAATATTAAAGAAAAAAGCAAAACTGACCCAATGACACCATCAAGAAGTGACATCTTTATGTCTCTGTGGAGCCGTTTCTTTTCCCGCCTCACCACCACGGAATTAAAAACTATGAAACAGCTTTTTCCCATTTCTAATTCCTGCAATGTTATATGTTAATAACCTTAATACACACTCTACAGATATTGCACTTCTCAATTTGGAAACCTTTTTTGGTAAAGCAAAATACTGTTTGTTATCCATTTCCATGACAATATCTTTTGCAGTATAGGAGCTGTTCATTTCAGGGATAATCAGACTACCAAAAATACAAACTCTGCGTAAATATTTGAATTGCTCATTTGAACAGTGTTTTCACTCAGCTTGATACAGCAACAGAAAAAACTGGATTATTGTCTGAAGCCTCACTTATAATCGGTAGGCGGTTACAGTTTATTAAAGTTGTTGCCACACATCCACAATAGTCCTGCATCCACATTCTGAACAGATGACACTGAATGAAAAAACACGTCTTGCAACGATGTTCATGAAATGCGATTCACAACAAGTTGTGAGATGTCAATCTATATTCATGTTTGCTTTAATACGTAATCTGTTCTGACTGGCCTGTGTAGTTAATACCGAGGATTTACAACATTTTCTATTATCCCCTCCTAAATTCATTTTCTGCTCCATGAGAATATCTAGAAGCACTTTTAATCGACTCGTCAGAGCTGTTAATCATTATTTATAGCAGCAAACCAATTGATTATCTCTCTCCAACAATTCTGCAAGGTCTTACGGAATAAAATTAAAAAGGTCAAATCTATATCTTTGGTTGTTAGACTACAAAATCTAACACAGAGCACATTTTTCTGCGTTAGTGTTTTTGTTGTGCAAGGGGATCAAATTGGCATATAAAAAACATGTAATGTCTCAATTTTTCAACTCAATTTACATTTCACTGACAAAAATCAGCAAATTCTCACCCTTAGAGATGATTTTCCAGTCACCATACAGTGTCATGTAAACCAGTGCCACCATAGAACTCATTAGGGAGATAGAGACGGCTGAAGAAGTGTGAACACTGCAAGAAACACTGAGACAAGGGTTAGTGTTTTATTCTTCAAGTTGATGTCTGATACAGAGCTAACACTGAGTCGGGGTAAAATCAAGTTGGGACAATGACAGAGCAATAGGTTGAAATGTGGTGGGGGGGTCAGGATGGAGTGGTTTAAGAGATTTTCGCAGTTGGAGTGCTTGTGTTTCACTGTGTGTGTGTGTCTACGTGTGTGCAGATGTAAATATGTGTGTCAGAGCTCGGTGCCCGCTGCTTCAGAGAAAAGGATTTTGTGAGAAGCACGAGGCCGGGGGAGTTTATGGCCATGGGGAGAAGACAGAGCGCCAGGCTCCTTTGTTCTCTGCTCTCAGTTGTGTCACTAGTCCAGCTGTTAGCCAGAGGTCAGTGGAGTGAGACACTACGCCAGCGAGCGCTGACGAGGCTTGATCCTAGGATAGAGCTGCAAAGAAAACAAACAGGAAGAGGAGAAATGTTTAACATAATAATAATAATTTTACTTGCTCATGTTTGTTATGTACTTTGTCACCGACATCATTGGTACAATTATGGGTCATGTATTTTTCTTTTCAATGCCTTATCTAAAACCTTTGTACCCCATGAATCGAACTGGACAATAAACCGCATTCATTGACTAATTATAGCAATCTTTTCCCAACCAAAATGTATTCATATTATTAATTGATCATTTGTCAGAATCCTGACAAACCTAACAGAGAATAGCAACAAAAATCAATGACATCTAAGCAGAGATCAGCCCATGGGTAAGGTCAATAAGTTGAGTATCTTTAACAGGTCATACCGTCATTTAGGGCTACAACTAACAATTATGTTCATTATCAATTAATCTACCTTTTCTCAGAGGTGACAAGGGTGAAACAGGCTTGATACTTTCAACCAGAGAGGGAAACACTGCTTTTCAGCCTGCTGTTAAGTTACTCTTTAAAAAGATGGTACAAGCAAATGTTTAAAACGAGACTCAAACAGCTAACCAATTATCAAAAATAGTTCAGTTTAATAGTTCAATTAGTTTTCTGTCCATCGACTAATTTATGAATCATTTCAGGTCTATAGTCATTAATCTGGATAAATAAATCAGAACTTAGGAAAAGAAATGCCATGCACTGATATCTTGTCTAACCCTACCCGTGACAACTTAAGTTAAACCTACTGGTGAGCTGATGAAACCTGAAGAAATCTGACAAATAACATATTTTGTTGTTACCCCCAGCAGGTTGCGAGGCACGTAGCCCTCGTTGTCGTCAAGTCGCGCCCACCACCACTCTGTTTCACTGTCGTCCTGTCGTCGCAGAATAGTGATGCCGTCCCCCTCGCTGAACGCCAGCTCGTCCTGGTTCTGAGCTTTGTAATCCCACAGAGCGTACACCGTCCCCTTGTTCATTACACCCAACTTCTCCTGAACGCCTGCATGAGAGTCCAAAACTGTCAATATAACAACTGTATTGGATCACATCAATATCTTTATAGATAGTCATCTCAAATTGTTAAAACCAAATACCGTACAAGACTTCGTCCAACTTACACCAAGTTGCCTTACAGTACCGGGGCGGATATGCTACGTATTTGTACAAACCTCAATGACGTTTGGACTGACAATAGTTGGAGGGCTAATGACAGAATTTTTATTTTGAAGTGAACTATTCCTTTTAGAGTTACATTTGTGCATGCTAGACTGATTGTTTCTCACCGTATAGAAACTGGGAGCACTGGATGTAGCCCTCTTCCATTTCCTCGCATTTATCTGCAGCAGTCTCCACATCACTAATGGTGCTGGCAAAGATGGCGGCTCCCGACTCAACCAACAACTTGCAGAGATGGACACTGTTGCAGGAGGCGGCACAGTGAAGCGGAGTCCTGTTCCAGCAAACACAAACAGGAAAACACACACGATGTATAAATGTAAACGGCTACAACAGCAGATCATGTCAAATTAAACTCTCCTGTGTCGGAGAGCTTGGACTCACCATCCATCACTGTCTGCAGCGTTGACGTTCACACCAAAATCCAGCAGGAACTTGACTATGTGGTGATGTCCCGCACACACTGCATTGTGCAGGGGTGTGATGCCCTCATCATTGGGGGTGCTGGGATTCTCCACCTGGAAAAAACAAAGACCCAGATGAAAAGATGAGTGCTTATCCTGCATGCAAATATAAAATAAGTAAGTAAAGTATACTCACACAGTCACGACATACCTCATAGATGATCCTCTGGACGAGGTCAAACTCTCCCTCCAATGAGGCATCCAGCAGGAGGGCCAGAGGGTTGAACTTCACCCTGAAGCCGTGGCCAGTGCGCTCAGAGTTCGGCTTCTTCAGGTTTGTGCGCTTCTCCTGTAACGATAAAGAGAGGAAGCATGAGTTACAACTTTGTTTATTGAAAATGTAACTCTCTAAACGCAATTATAAGTGTGTGTATGCGTCTCTCACCAGGGGCTGTGAGACCATTGCGCCGCTCTCTTCTGGAGTGGTGACCTCCGGCACAGGGCTGGGCAGCGACGCCTCAGAGCTTCCCACGTTGTTGTTGTTGTCGTCGTCGTCATCGTCCTCTGGCCCCTCTGCTTCAGCATGATCCCCCAGCCCTTCTGGTGGCGAGGGCTGTGGCTCGTTGTCATTAGCGTCAGTAGATGGAGGTGGAGCCTCAGAGCCTGGCTCCTCTTCCCCTGGTGGTGGCTGTGGTGGTGTTTCAGAGGGGAGGTTGCCATTGTCTGTATCAGCCACAGAGTCACCTCCTAGATATCCAGGAGGATTAGCTGGCTGATAAAACGGTGTTCCATTACCTGCACCGTTACCACCTCCTGATCCACAGACTCCATTTCCCTCTATGCCTCCTGCTAGAGTGTTGAATCTCTGGTAGAGCAGTTTCTGGATGTTGGGTCCGCTGGGGCCCTCTGGTTCTGTGATGGAGCTGCGCTTCTTGAGCGGCCTCGGAGCGTTGGCCAGCTTTTTACGGAGCACCTCAAGATCAGCGTCACTTTGGTAGCGCAGCGGGGAGTGCACCATGGGCGTTAGCTTAGTAGGGCTGAGTGGTCGTGGGATGTTCTCCACACTGGGAGGAGGCGCTGAGGGCTCCGGGTGCTGGAAGAACTCGTGATCAAATTCCCCGTCAAAAGTGTCCTCACCACTGGGTTGGCCTTGGAGCAATGGGAAGGCCCCACCCGCCTGGACGAAAGGCAGAGGCGAGGGGGGTGTCGAGCTGGGGTGGAGAACAGGCTTCCCATATACTAGAGACAATCAGACAGTATGGAATTATATTGGAGGGCAGTGACATCATCATTATTTCCATTATTAATTCACCTGTCAACTATTTTTACAATTAATTGATTAGTCAGATAGTCGGCAGTCTAAAATATCAACGTTAGTTGCCCATCACTATTTCCCAGAGCCCGAGGTGACGTCTTAAAATTCCTTGTTTTTTCCTCACAGTCCAAAATCTAAAAGGAATTAAATTTACAATTATATAAATCAGAGAAAAACATTCCTGTTAATTCTCACATTTGAGGCTGTAACAAACTAATGTCCACATGATGTAAAAAGATTAATCAAAAGTCAAAATTGTTGTCAATTCCTTTTTGTTAACCACAATTTTTTCCCCCATTTTTTGGACATTTCTGAATATGGGCTACTTTTAATAACTACTGTATATTTACCACCGTGTGCTTGTTTGCACATTTTTTATATTTGTTTATTTACTTAGATTTCTTCTTTATTGTACAGTGTCGCTGACCACTTTCTGTTTCTTTTCATTTCTTTGTCTAACTATATCCATATACCTCCTTGAAGGGTCATCGTGGAATAAAGAAAAAAGTCTAAAATATGAATTGACTAATTCATTAGCACTAATTGACATAATTTAAGATGTATGCTAAATGTTGCTGTACCTTTTATAAAAGTCTTGTGGGCCATTTTATTTATTTTTATCTAAGAAGACAAAACTGGATCTATTAAGTGGCAGCAATACTGAAAGAGACACTTTATCACAATACAGAACATAAAGCGTGATTCAGATGATTCAGGATTTAACTATCAAACTACCCAATCATGAAAACACATTTTCTCTAATGGGATTTTACAGGTCTCACATACTGGACCATCTCTGTAAACCTAGGTCTTACCTGCTTTGAGAGCAGGCTTGAGTGGCTGGCTCTTTGGCGCTGCCTGCTGGAGGTACATGTGATAGATGGAGCTGGAGTTCATGGTAGGTGGGCCCTTTCGGGGCGACTGAGGCCGTGATCCTCTGTCTGGGATGAAGGGGCGTACTGCCACAGCAGGCGGGGGATCCAGTCGCTCGCTCAGCCCGGGGGGGAAAAGCGGTGCATTAGGCTGGAAGGTGGGGCTTGGCGGCACTGAGATTCGTTGCTGGATCTGCTGGGAGGATGAGCCCGTGGAGGGGGGGGCACGGGGCCAAGCAGGAGCTGGCGGGTTTGGGAGCGGGCGAGGAGGAGGTGCATCCTTGCGGCGCTCCAAGGAGCTGGCAGAGTTTGCGGAGGTGAGGTGGGAGCCATAGGGGGGTGGCTGTGGCTTGGATATGGCAGGGGAGGACACGACCATTTTGGAGTCTAGCACCTGTGAAGAAGCATGAAATCACACCAAACATCCACCATTAAAAACTGAATTTCGTACAGATAAATGAGACCTAAATCTTAAATTCTTGCCCTAAGGTCTTAGTTAATCAAGACGCTATGACAGTTTATCTCTAGTACAATCTCAAACATGAAACATTTTTCTTACAGATGTGACATTACAGTAGGAGGTTAATAGCTACAAAAACAATAAACTTCTATGTACAGATTAAAGGGGATTAGAATAGCTACCTTTTCTGCACTTGGAGTGACGGGGGAGCCTGAGGGAGGGCTCTTGCCCTGGGTATCAGTCCCTGAGTCTCGTCTCTCAGGAGGCTTTAGAGATGTGCTGGTCTTGCCTACTGTAGGCCAACCAGTATCATTAGCTAGGGCACACACAGGACACAGTAAGTGTGTTGCAAAAGAGAAAAAAGACCATACCCAATGACTGAGGTGGTATAAGAAGCATGAGCTTCTTTTACAAGAGGTAGTGACGCAGCATGTCCACCAGAGCTAGGTCAAAATGGTACCATTTTCTTATTTCTTTATTTAAAATGTGTTGCTTTATGTGATTAACCAGATAACGTGAAATATCAGTGATGGTATTTCTAGAACATGAGTATATGTAACATTTTATACACACAGAACACATACTGTATAACATATACCATTTTGACCAAGGATTGGTATTAAATGGAGGGTTCAGGATTTTGAGAAGCCTATCCTATTAACCAGACACCATTATGAGACATTCAAACAGACTCCTTGTTGCTTTTTTGTTAATGTGAATTCAGCATCTTTCACATGCATCAAACCAGTTCAATAAAAATTACAAATTCCTGCAAAAATCTCTCTTCCGTATATTACCACAACTGCCCCAGGTCATGGAAGAAAGGGCAATGTTTTTTCAGAAAAATGGCTTCATGTATCATTTACTTAAAAACTGATAATAAATACAAATTGACCTAGGGATAAGAAATTTCCCATAGACTGCTCTTCTATTAGCGGACTTTTCAGGGAGGCATTTTAACTATTTATGGTCTGTTGTTCGTCTTCCTCAACATTTCCATTCTCTGTTGAAGGTCCATGTGGCCACACACATCTGGCACATCACAACATTTATTTAGTTCTTGCACAAAGAATTTGCATGTTGTCCTACTTTCTTCTTAAAGTAAAATTGATCAAAAACACAGTAGACTAAATGTTTCCAGAGGGGCTGGTGATCAATAGGACAAAATCCTGAGCCTTCACTGCACAGTAATGATGGCAATGAATGTATCTGCATTAGTATTTTGTACTTGTATTTAGTCATGTGGTGTTCTAATTTAGTTACATTTGGTAAATAGTAACTAAATTGCAATTTAGTAAAAGATACAGGGATTCACAGTAAGTACTGCCACTAATGTCAGGACTGTTTGTCTCTAAGACTAAATTGATTACTTAAAAAAATATATGTATATATGTGAAAAATAAAAAAATGTACCTTAAAGACTGCAAGGATAGGGTGAAAAGAAAGAGGATGGAAAAAGGAAGACAACAAAACAACAGCAATAGTTGTGGTGACCGACTTGTTACAGACCTAAAAGGTCTAAAAGGAAAACAGCTTGATCTGGGTCTCCACAGATTATCGGGAGTGACAGCTGCTAAGTGACGCCAATGACATTTTAACATGTACAAGTTAATTTCCTTGTGTATGTTGAGTGTTTGACAACTAAAAGTGATTCTCACAGCTTGGTTGTTGCAAGAATGTGGTGTGAAGGTTAAGGTTAGGCGGGCTGGGGATGTTATGGAATTAGAACAAAGCCCAGATATTTTGGACTGCTTTGCATGTGTGAATTTATGGAGGCACTCAACTCATTGAACCTTCTCAGAAATGTACAAACACACACAAGCGCGCACACACACACACACACAGGATCAGCAGTGCTTTGTCAGTGACACTTCCTTCATTTGAGGCATGATGTCAACTATGATTAAAGAGTGTAAAATTTCTGCAGATGGCAGCAAAGTGTTTCAAGATGGTACCCCACTACTTTGACGTCATTAGCCAATCCGCAGAGGAAACACTTCAAATGAAATGTCAACATGTTCTCTCTCCAGTTCAGAATAAACTGGCTCAATGCTGCACTGGCAGGAGAGCTTAGTGATGCCAAACAAGGATGCTTCTATCAGTCAACGATTGTTCAAGTTAACCAGGCACAGATGCTCACATCTCCTCCTCAGATTCTCCAGCTGTGCATCAAAGCTTTAATTTGTCTGGTGGAGAAAATCAGCTCTGTTACTTTTAAAGAGAATCTGTTTTATTGAGCATAAAAACATCACCTGGTGACTAGAGTGAAGGGGTTTAATTGGCATGATTGGGCAGAACACAATCTTAGTTATCTTAAATTCCCTGACAATTAAACTGACTACATTTTTTAAAGATAAGGATGTTGTGTGGAGTAAAAACTCCAGTGCCTGCTGAGGATCCTGTGCTACAATCGTGAGAGAAGGTTCAGGAAGTGGCCATCCCTCTGCTTACGCAGCACTGTGCACTCACGGGATGTGCCGTCAGAGCCAGTGGAGGCTCCGGTGCCCGGGTGTGATTCTGGAAGGGACGGGGGTACCGGGTCCACAACGATGTCTAAATCAGACACCTTCCAAGGGCCAGGAGGCTTTCGCACACCGTCTGCCCCAGGAAGAGTTGCCCCCATCCCCACACCCAGTAAAACAGAGACATTACAAAGACAGAACAGCATAGACACATGACAGAGGAGGAGAGAAAAGGAAGGGAATCACAGTACACACAGCACAGGAAAAGAGGGAGGTTAGAGAGGAAGGAAAAATCACAGAAATCAAGTCCAGGCGGAGAATTAACTGACAAGTCAGGTAGGAAGGAAAGAGAGAAACAGCTGGGGCCCAGGAGAGAATTTCAGTCACAAGCTTTTCATGCAAGATGTGTTAAATGTGTAGCGGTGTAAGACTTCTGCCTCTGGGAGCAGGTGTATCCAAGCTACTCTGTAACTGAATCCAGCAACTATCTTCTCTTCTGATTTTTTTTTCTACTTATCTAAATGTCAATGTTCCTGCTTTCATAATAAGGAAAAAAATACAAGAAATTCACTCAAATTTTCGAATTAAAACTAATCCTAAAGATAGTGTATCACCTGGTATGCACTACTACAGTTGTGCTTTACTTTGTGTTTCACAGTGACTTGCATTTTTT